>BQNB010126837.1:0-19534 GCA_026074375.1 Tanacetum coccineum | reverse complement strand
TTCATTTGATTTCTATAATACTATATAACATAACTTATAAAACAGAAAAAAATTTAAAAATTATACATATAGTTAAAAAAAATATAATGTCTAAGCCCCGTGCATGTATAGGTATTAAAACTAGTTTATTTATATTATATTCAAACAATGTCCTAGTAATTGTATATATTTAAAATTAAAATATTTGATGGTTATATTTATTTGTGTTGGGGTTTCAAAACTATTGACCATTTATAATCACGAGTACGTAGCGGAAAACATAAAACCGTATAAAATATATAATTAACAAAGGATCAAGAGATGTGTACCTTTTTTGCAATTAACGAAACACCTTTTTGAATATACGCGTGTGTATAAATTGAATACCACGCAAACTAAAAGTTACCAAAGTAGATAACCTTTATAGTGTGCATACACTACACGTCACCGAGATACGCTAAGATACAAGTGTTTGCTTCACGATAAACAACATAACACGAAGTTCTTGTTTTGAGATTTAACGTCACACGATTGAAAACTACACGGGATAAAACTACCGATTGCAAAACACATGGAATAAGGAACTAGTAACTATTCCTTAAGAATGAGACATATCATGCATGTAAATCAATGTATGTAATCATCATGCTTATGATCTTATCATCATGTGTATCCAAACATCAAGCATGCGTAGGGTATGTTGGGATTAAAAGTCTTCTTGATGTTGTTTGAATTACTGCTGCTCATGTTTGTGTTAATGCTGCTCAGCTGGAGTTAGTATTGCTCAGAGACTTCAAAGAAAATATGCTAAGTGTTTACTACTGCTAGTACACAGTTAGTACTGCTAGTGAATATTAGTGCTGCTGATGAACTTCAAAGAAAATATGCTAAGTAGTTACTACTGCTAGTACAAAGTTAAGACTGCTCAGCTGAAGTTAATGCTGCTAGTGAAAATATGCTTGAAGTTACTACTGCTAGTGAATATCAAGTTAATGCTGCTAGTTAGTACTGCTTATATGATATGTATTAGTTGTTTATAGAAAAGATTTTAGATACTTAGGAAAGTATTGTAAGCCGACTAGGACTCTTTGGTGTATAAAAGGAGGTCCTAGGGCATAGAGTTCGATGTACCAGTACCAAACCAAAAAAACCATATTATTAGACGTATAATTCATAGCTTCAAGGTCTTTGTAACCCTAATACTTTGTGAGTATTCGTATTATTATCATTAATAATATTGGAGCTTGTTTGTTGAATTGTATGTTCATAGAATTACTGTTTCATTAATAATTCTTCTTAATATTAAAGATTAGATTCCGCATAATCTTTAATACATTTAAACAAAGCTTTTACTATAGTTGTGTTAGATTTATCTAATATAACTAAACCTTAAACAAGCTTAAGGAATTTGATCTATTGAAGTGGGATCAACACTAGACCGAATCGATATCCAGTGTCACAAGTTCGATTCGTATAGGATCTCACAAGTCACCTACCAAGAGCTTATTTGATGTTGTCTCAAGCAGGATTTCCATCTTCACTGTGAATACTAAAGTATCACTCGGATATTCTAGCAAAATCACAAGGATAATGCGTAGGACTCTTAATATATATTTCTTGTTTTTCACATTGTATGAATTAGCAAGCATAATTTTGACAAGTGTCCTAATGAGATTTATGGATGATCTCTTTTGGCTCTAGACTCAATAGTGCACTTTGGTTTTAGTGATTAGAGGCTGGAGCAGACTGCCACCTTTTTAATACCAACTAACTCGGAGTGAGAAAGTTGATAGAAATGCGTGTAATCTCCGTGAGAAATGAAACATAAATCTTTTGAGAGATTCTGAGTGGCTAGGGAGGGTTGTGCATTGCATCACTGGGTCCATGATGTCAATCTTTAATGTCAGCAATCATCTTTGAGATTCATGACAGCAGATGTATTAACCTGGTTTCTGTCTAAGTATAAGGAGGGCTTCTTTCTTTTCACCCTTTATCTTAAATTTTCTTTTAAATTCTTCAACCCCTTCAGCACTTACCAAGACTTCATAACTAGTACCTTGTTGGGTTTGTTCCAGTACTGGCTCTATCTCAGTCGGCACTTTTCCTTTAATCTCACTTTACTCTTTTTTTCATACCTAAGGACTTCTACACTATCTAATGGAATACCCTGGGTAGATCCCTCCGGTTCTTGCTGGATCATGGGAATAGATACCTAAACTTAACCACCTTATAACTCCAATACAATAATTTAAATGGTCGGTCTTTAGTACTTCCACATTTCATCCAATCACGTTACCATTTGCTCCCCCTTCACATGTGCATCAATTAATCGAAAGAGTTTAACACATATATGGGTTAGCGTACACTATAGATCTTAAAATTCACATCTTTAACCATATATTTTAATCACATCTTCTCCCTTTATCAAAAATGTCAAATCTCTTGATATTTTGGATATCAATTGATTCAAATATTTATGGTTTCGGGGAAAAGATGTCCAATTATTAACAAGCCGACTATTGAAACATTTTAATGCTCCCCCTCAAATTATGAGGGTATTATATGGTGTTTGAGTATGTTAATTTGAAATTTTTTGAATTTACTAAGAAATTCTTGAAAATTCATACTCAAACACTATATATGCTTAATTTTTTAAGTCTACAATATATATATATACATATTCACAAGATTATAAAATATACGAAATGACCTTATGATGAAGAACACAATATGACAAAGTCATATTGTTCGTTGAAGTAGTCAGAGGTCAATTCCGTAGTGTCTCCCACCAACAAACTTTTCGAGGCTCCTCCTCATCCTTCTTTCTTTCAGCTGCTTGTCAATCGCCTTGATGATGATATTAGCTCTTTTCTTTTCCAATGTACTCAATCTTCTCCGTGGCAGGTACTCTATTCGGATATTCTTAGTAATGTCATCCAGTGAAGTTCGAAGCCTAGTTAATGTCCTATCACTAAACTTGTAGAGTTCATCTGATCGCATCAACCTGTTTCTCCCTTTATTGTCAACATAAATGAATCCATGAGGGTCTTGATATGGAGTGTATGGTCCCTTTTTCTGATGCCGGGTTTGGTAGTTTCTGGCTTGGTGACGTTGATCTTCTTATGGTAACTTTCGACTCCCAGTTGAAGATCTTCGACTCTCGTTTGAATAACCATGCTTATGGTGAACATTCGCAGAGCTATAGCAGAGTCGGAAACATCATTGCCTGAGAGATTGGTGAGCCTGTTCTGAACAATAAGGAGCAACATGTCTTCGATGTCATTGATACGAAGTCATGGGAAGTCACCTTCCTTGAATGTGTAAAGGTCGTTATCGGCTCTTCGTACTTCAATCTCTTTCAAGTACCCATACCCATGCTTTCTCATTACCTCGACCCGAGTCACTGCCAGAATACGTTTGGTAGAGTACACATCATGACTAGATTTTAGGCCTCTGCATACCCATAGAAGGACTTACGTTGATCTCTCCAATGAGAAATACCCCAAAGTGCATGTTTATCATAGGCGACTTTAACAGGACTCCAAATGTTTGGAACCATGTCTTCAATGCCTGGAAGATCATATTGTGCGGCCTTTGTCTTCGTTAAAGAAGTCGTGTAGGTTATAGTCGAAATTCCTCCTTGTAGATACTTGAGATCGTTGTTGAAGAAGTAGTCAACCAGTACTATTTGACGATTCCCATTCATGACCAAAGGTAGGGGTTTGGTAAGATCAAATGGATAATCACCGCCTTCTGGGTTGTTCCAATCAAGTTTCTCTGATAAAGCTTTGTAACATTCTTCAAAGTCATACTCCAACTCAGCATAATTGGAACGTGTGCCTTTGAGAAGTTTGAATGCTGGCCCTAACAGGGTTTCTTGAGTCAGATTGGAGATCTTCAGGCCGTTCATGATGTATGCAGAGAAGTCTATAGGAGTGCTCATCAATTCATCAAAGGTCTTTGACGGTTTATCAGCAGAAGATGCAAGAGTCATTAACCAGCTTTGAGTAGGTCCTTGTTGTGGAGTCTTTCCGTCATTCCAATCAGGATCAGTGGGTTCTTGAGGTCGTTTAGGTTTGGTAAACCAATCACGTTTAGATGCAACCTTTCCCTTGGGTTCTTCATCATCATTACCCGGGTTCTCCTCTTGATCTTGTGGCATATCCGAATCTGCAACCTCAAACTCTGGTTCCTCTGACTGAACAGACTTTCCAGAAGATTTTGATTGAGACTTGGCGCCTTTGGATGAGCCAGACTGTGATTCTTTAGCTTTCGGACCTTTTGTTGGTTCTGCATCCTTGCTAGTCTTCCTCTTCTTCAACCCTCGGTCTGATCCAGCGGAAGGGTCTTCATCTTTATCTTTATCTTTTCGGCTTCTCTTCAACGAATACACTTTATCATAAGTGGAGAAGAGACTCTTGTCGAGGTCATAAGACATGATCAATCCATCATAGCATTCTCTGTGTTCAGGAGCTGTTAGATATGATTGACTTTCATCCATTTTGTCAATAAGAATCTTCTTTAACTCAAATTCTATAAGTGAAGAAGCAGCTTCATATGTAGACTTTGGTTATGAAGACTCCTTGGCTAGAACCGCATGCTCAAGTAACTCAGTAACCATGATTTGGATCACCGGAGGAGCAAAGTTAGACACTTTCTTTGGCAGAATCTGAGGCAGTTGATTCTTGACTAGCTCTGTGATCCTTGCAGTGATTGATGCCGAAAGGTAGCTCATAAATTCGTCTCTTGTAGCTCCTAGTCTTGAGTATAGGTGTTCATCTACTAGAGCAGTCACTTAAGTATTGAGAGGATTATTCTTTTTAAGTTTAACAACTTCTTTTTCCAATGATGTGACTCTGTTGTCGAATTGGAAGACTGATGCGAAATTTGGTAGGGTAGATGGAGGATTTATTGCTTCAGTTATGGGTGGTGGAGTTGGTGTTGATTGTGGTGGTGGAGGAGTAAAGGATTGTAATGATTGTGGAATGACGGTGAGGTATACAGGTGACGAATCAGTGATAACCGAAACAGGTACTATAAGGAGTGTGGGTGTTTGCTTGCTTGGTACTTTGTGATAGACATGAACATCCATTGGAGAAAATTTTTCTGCATCCATATGGGGAATATCTGAAAAGTTTAAGAATTTAGATGCCAAGTCGGATGAGTGAGAAGAGCTGATAACTAGAACTTCAGTCTTCTGTGGAACAGTAGAAAGTGTCACATGAGCATCTTCTATGACTTGATTGAGTGTGATCTCCTGATTTTCATTCCCTTGTTGGACGTTAGTCATTTCAGCATTGGTACCCTCCTTTTGAATAAACCCTTCATCCGTAGTAACTGGTTCATTCATCCTTAAATCCACATCATCATCGAACTGTTTAGTAGTATAATCCATTCCTTCATCTTCATCACCTCCAACTTTATCTTGAACCTTTGATTCATTATTGGTTTCATCTTCATCATTAGTAGAGTTGGACGGGGTTTTAACAAACTCTTCATCCTTTTCTTCTTCATCATCTTTAACCTCTTCTTCATTCTCCTCTTGCTCAGATTCGGAACCTGATTCATTCTCATCAGTTTCATGCCCAGAATCCGACCCATTTTCACTGTTAGATTGGGTATTGCCATCACCACTGTCTCTCTCTTAATCACTTCCTTCACTTCTAGAGTCATGTTTATTATTGCTGTCATCTTTATCCTTTCCCCAAGATTCAGCTTTACTTTCAGTTGATTCTTCTTCCGTCACATCGGGAACCCCTGGTTTAACACCAATTCCTTCATTTATGACAGAAGGTTTGATTTTTACAGCAATTGAATTAATTTTGGTAACAGTACCAGAGCCACTTGGATGAGCCTTGTGAAAATCCCCCAAACTCTTCTTTTAAACTTCTTCATACTAAGCTTCTTCAGTTAATGTCACTTCAAAGAGCAAATCAATTCCTTTGCGTTTTTCCACAGTCATCTTTTCCTTCTTCTGAGAAAAAGACTTCTCAGGAGTTTATTTAATGACAACACCTCTTGTTGGAGCCTTAGTAGACTTCTTTGCAGGTCTCTTAATTCTTTTTGACTTCCTTATAGGTTCTTCAGGTGAAACTGGGACTGTAGTGAGTTGTGGAGAAGCAGGTTTCTTGAACTTTCGCGCCTTCTTAGGAGGTGTAGCTCATGTAGCATAGCCAAGATGTTGGGATTCTAGATTTGATGAGACAAAATAAATAAAAGAATGAAACATAAGGACTAAATCGTCAAGATTAGAATTCTACAAGCTGGTGGAAAATTATAGAAGATTTGGTCAAAGATATCAAAAGATGAAGATTCTGGAAGATCTCCTTAAGAAGATAAAGATAACAGAAGATATTTCTTAATGTTTAAAAGATTTACTTGTTTATATCTTTATGTTAACTTCCTTTGTAATTCATGATCTCTTTATATAAAGAGATCACAGACTCATAGTTTTAGTATCCATCGTTATAGAGAGTCTTCTTATTGTTTAAGTGCAATAGAATACTCATGGGTTGATTAGATGAATACATGATGACTTTATTACTATATAGATAGCTCTCTTAGTTTGAGTATTACAGAGTAATATACCGTGCTAGTTAACAAAAAGTGCTCATGAACGATACTGAATATTCTACATGACGTGAGACGTAGTACTTAGTTCGTGTCGGATGATGTATCAATAGCTCTAAGGTATAATAAAGAGGTTTTACTTGATCCCTGTTACTGTTAGAGATAGGTAACCGTATTATTCTAATCAAATAATATTGAGGCTTGGTGGAAACGTTTGGTAATAAAACCTTGTTCAAATAACATTGATGTTCTTTATTTAATTCCGTTGTGCATATTGTTATCATTGCTATTGTTAATCCTAGATATAAGTTATAATCAAACTGAGCTTAAAAGATCTAAGGAGTTCTAATAGACTCCACAATTGGTATCAGAGCCTGGTGGCTCTCGATCTAGGATCTACAGGGTTTTTACATTTATTGGTTTATGTAAACAAGGCAAATTCGGTGAAGCTAAGGTTTTTTGGTTCGTAAAGGTGTTCTTGCTGTAAGACTTGGGTATTAATGCTGCTGAATTCAATGCTATGAACAAGTTACTGGTCTCGATTTTTGACAGCAGAGACACGATCTTCAAGATACAGGTTGATTCAGTTTTGGTGTTTGTTCAAGTCAAAGCAAGGTTTTGTACAAGAAGTTTCATACATGATTAGGGTTTCGGTTTCGTATATGAGGTATCTACTTTTTAATACATTTTAATACGATTATAGTTTTTGGTTTCGTATAAGGTTTGGATTTAAGATCGCGTACGTGGTTGGTATCATATACTGAGTTAACCCGGTATTAACCGAGTTAACCCAGTCCATGCCAAAACAGAAACAACACCGATACTATACTATCATCCACAGCCAAATCCAAATCACAACTCTAACAACAAATAAACAAATCTAATCAACCTCAAACCGAGTCAACTCGGTTATAACCGAGTGACTCAGTTGTATACACCTTCTGACCGAAAAAAAAACCTATCACTTACAACCCATATCAACAACATCAAACCACTACTCCTATCCCTTTCACCATTATCATCTCACTGTTACAACAAAACTCAAACCGAAAAACATATGATCTCAGATTCATCTCTTTTATGTTCTACATTCAAGACAAGATTTTTAATCAATCAAGAACACGAAAGAACACCCATCATCGATCTTTAACAAAAAGAAAATAACATGAACCTACCTGAGACCTTGTTTAAGATCTTGAAGCCTTCACTTGTTACTTACTTGCTTGAGCATTAAGAAACACGGGTTTTGTTAGAATTTCAAGAGTTAATGACTCAGCAATAAGGGATTCATTTGGTTTGTGTATAAATATTTAAGCGGTTAGCGATTGTGTGTGATTACACGTGTGTTAACATATGGGTGTTTGCGTTCTATCTTTTTGAGATATAAGTTGGATCTAGATTTGATGTGTTTTTATAGGAGATAGGAGCAGATGTCTTGTGTTATGTAGAAGAAAAGAGACGAATGGAGTAATAAGGTGGATGAGAGAAGAAGTGTGTAGGCGTTGTATAATATGAGAAGTGTGATAGGGTTTGGTTTGTGGTGACCTAATTGCTAAAAGGATCTGTTAAATATCACAATAATGAAATGGCACACACGAGCCTGTTTAACCGAGTTTTTGATGGGCTCATGTTCTTGAGGTTGTGATAGCATGGGTCATAGATATGATGTCGAAAATGGGCTGGTATCATTTATCTTTAACCGAAGTTTTAACAATAGGCTAAAATGTGCATCTCTATTGCTTGGGCTGCTAAAATGGGCTAGAAGTTTTGGATTGGATTGTGAATTTCAATGATAAGGCTGCTAGTATACACATGTTAAAACAACTTTGTTTGATGTTACTACTGCTTGATACATGTTAATGTTGCCACGTATGAGTTTGTGCTACTCAGTTTAAAAAGTTCTTACTGCTGGTTTATTAAGTTTGTGTTGCTAGCGTTATAAGAAGTTGGTTAATACTGCTTGGAATTAAATGGTTTACTACTGCTAGCTCTATTCGATATCGGATGACACACACATGGTTTGGATCTCGAATTGAACATGATGCTTCGTTTAAGGGGAAGCTAACAGGTTATGATTTTAAATATTCTTAAACGTTTTAAAGGCTTGTATTTATGGATTAATTGATTACGAAGAAGATTGTTTATTACTTATTTGAAGTTGAAGTGGAGTTTTTCGGATGCGTGTTCTTATCATATCTTAAAGTGGGTGTTACACTTTGAAGATAACTTGTTTGTGTTTTCAATGTTGTGACGAAGACTTGTCAAAATCTAGCAAAAGTGTGTGATCTACAAACTTATGGTGCTCAATGCGCACATTTGCTATCACTTTAGTTATGTGTCTCATAGAAGATGAGGATTTTGTCATGAGGTTGCGATCTACTTATATTTCACAGATTTATTTATAAGTTTGGAGTCACGTGGATAGTACAAGATATAAGACACAAGTTTGGGTTGTTCTACTTCAACATCAAGTTTGTCATACTTAGTTTTATTCATCAGTAATCATTACATAGAGTCTACAGAATTGAAGATTCAAGAAATGGTTAACATATGGGTTTCAGGGGAAGCTTATTGTTAAAATGTTTAACCATTTACATGCATCATTGAGGTGAAGGTTTTTACTACTGCTAGTCATTATTACTACTGCTAGTGTGAGTTTCTACTACTCAAGTTCATTTTTCTTATTGTGCTTAATGGTGGGTAATTTGAGGAGTTAGAAGGCTTGGATTAGAAGTGTGATATTGGTTTGTAGTGGTCAAGATCAAAGTTGCTTATATTCATATGTCCCCTATTGGATTATGACAAAAAGGGGAAGAAATATTAACAGGTTGCAACTTATAGATCCTTGGTGTGGCATGGTACAAAGGAAATCTGATTAAGGGGAAGTTTTGTTTCATTCAGGGAGATCCATGATCTCAACTTCAGGGGAAGCTTTGGCTTTATGATGAAGTTCGTACACGACTTTGTTTGTTTTGTCATCATCAAATAGGGGAAGATTGTTGGGATTCTAGATTTGATGAGACAAAATAAATAAAAGAATGAAACATAAGGACTAAATCGTCAAGATTGGAATTCTACAAGCTGGTGGAGAATTATGGAAGATTTGGTCAAAGATATCAAAAGATGAAGATTCTGGAAGATCTCCTTAAGAAGATAAAGATAACAGAAGATATTTCTTAATGTTTAAAAGATTTACTTGTTTATATCTTTATGTTAACTTCCTTTGTAAGTCATGATCTCTCTATATAAAGAGATCATAGACACATAGTTTTAGTATCCAGAAAAACGTGTGTGTGTACACTGGATCAATGTAGACGTCTAAGTTGGTGTATTTAGCCTCAAGGATCTTTGATTCTGCATACTAGGTGGTAAACTATTCTATCACTGATCCATATAGAATGGGGGCATTGGTGGAAGTTTATGATTTAAAATTTGGTTGATAATAACTGTATTTATTTATTCCGACTGATATTTTTTTTATCGTAAAAAAAAACTATCCTAGATGGACTTAAACGATCTCCACAAATGTCAAGCTTGTTAAAGATTTTCATACCTCCAACTTTGATCAACTTTATGCATATCTTGAACAACATGAACTCCATGCAAATGAAGTCCGTATTATGCGTGAGCGCAATCAAGATCCACTTGCATTTGTTGCAAATCGTATAGATGACACACTCTCTGCAAACACATTATCAGTCTTCTTACAACAATCTCAACTTCTAACAACAATTTTCACCATCACAACATGGATCAATTCAACCCAATCAACATTATACTCATTATCCATCACATACTACAATTTCATCATTCATCTTCCACCATCACCTTACATTTCAGTCTCAAATGATCATCAAAACATCAAAACGGTTCCCATAGTAATTCCACAAGTTGCTTATCAATCACCTCAAGCTCCTACACAACTTATGACTGAGTCACCATTTGTAGACTCAGGTTTTGTTGTTCCTATGTTTTCTCCTAGAGATGATCCAATTGCTTGTCTCAATAAAGCAATGGGTTTTCTAACTGCTGTAGCTTCTTCAAGGTTCCCTTCTACCAATAATCAACTCAGAACTTCCTCTAATCCAAGAAACCAAGCCACTATTCAAGACGGCAGGGTTACAGTGCAACAAGTTCAGGGGAGGCAAGGGCAAATTATTTGGTATTAGTATAAGGGCAAAGCTACTAGTTCAAGGGGAAATACTACAAGTGGACAGGCAAGAGTCGTTAAATGCTATAACTGCTTAGGTAAGGACATATGGCTAGGCAATGCACTCAGCCTAAGCGACCAAGGAATGCAGCGTGGTATAAGGAGAAAGCTATGATAGCAGAAGCTCAGGAAGTGGAACACTATTGGATGAGGAGAAACTCGCATTTCTTGTAGATCCAGGAATTCCAGCAGGTCAAGCCAGCAATCATTCATAATAATCGCTATTATGATTTGACTGCTGTGATCTCTAATGTACAAGCGGGTTCTCTATGGCCACATTTCCATTATGGTTCTGGCATTTTCTCAGAGGAACCTAATTCTGAAACCTTTCTGCATGATATGATAATCAAAGTCTGAACGCATTACAGATTTTGAACATTCACCAGTTATGGATTTTACCAGATAATGAGATATTAGTGATAGAAAATAATTCCTTATTATAATATTTACAAGAAAGAAAACTAAAACAGGCAACTGATTCAAGATACTAATTTGCAGGCACAACAAAGCATTCAATGATTTTCTCTGTGAATGAACAAATGTCTGACAATATGATTTAATCATGGAAATAATAGAAAAAGGCTAATAAGGAACAGAATAATGAAACAATAACCGCTGAGCTTGAGAGATATAAGAAATGGTCAAAACTTTTGAACAAGATCTTAATATTTATTTAAGCAGTCGTGAAAAAATGATTGATTCTCAAATGGATGATATGATTAGAGGGAAACTTGCACTCAAAGAACAAGTTGAATCACTTAAGCAAAATGTCACACCCCCAGACGGGGGCCTGGACGGAATACGTGTCCGAGGGCGTGACGTCATCAAAATCCGAACACAAGGGCAATAGAAAGACATATGGACGTTTTGAAAATCATAACTCGTTGCATTGTTTAAAAATAAATAAGTTTTACAATATTTAAAGGAAATTAAACATTTGCAGAAGCGTAAGTAAAATGTAGCGGAAGCATAATTTGGTTTTCAAAAGACAACGAGTATGATATTTTGATAAGTCTTGAAAGAGTATCATATTGCACGTAGACTCCACATACTCATCAAGAAGTCAAGCTAAGCACCTGAGAAAAACATGCTAATCGGTCAACATAAAAGTTGAGTGGAATTCTAGGTTTAAGTAACACATTTATGAGACCAAGAGTTAGTGAATACAGCTTCCCTCAATGTATTACGAAAAACATTTAATAATCAGAAAGTTCACCAAAGTAGTGTGGACCACAAGTTTACAGTACGCACGTGACAGTTATAGGAGATATAACTTCACATACAAAGCACATGCGACTATTATAACGAATACAATATCGCATGAAAAGTGTATACTGTTGCGCTAAGCTCATGACACTGAAGCTAATTAGTCAACAGGGCATGCTTCTTCCTGTTGCATAGTATTCCTGCCCTAAACCGGTGTCCCAAACCAAAGACCACCATAGTGTACAATCGACATGACATATATCCGTTTGTTCATCGACGACAGCATTAAACAAGTAAGGCATGGCTACCCGGATAGGGATGATTAGTTCAATAGATCTATTCTTCATTGCGCTCCTCAACCGGTCCTATCCGGTCGAGAAACTAACAGTTCTGCATAAGTTGGGCAAGAAAGTAGTAGTAGGTTTGTAAGAAAATCTTAGGCAACTCGTAAATAAGAGTGGTAACATAAAAAACACTTGTGTCAATGAAGAAATACCCATTTTATTCATAAAACAACTTTAAGTACTTAATTCCTAATAAGTAGATAAAGAGTGTGAGATCTAATCAAGTATCCAAGTTTTGTAAATAGTGTTCGGTATACGAGTGTGAAATTCTGGTAAACGTAAACGAGTTTGTAAACGAGCATGTTTCTCACCGCAAAAGATAATAAAACATTTATTCAAAACGAGTAAAATGTGGGGCTATGAACTCACCTTGATGTTGCGGAGCAACTAGCAGAAATGCAAATAATAATCACAGCACAAACGGAGAACGAAACGGCTTGACCAAGAAGTTGCAGCTTAACTTAACAGCTAAATCCCACTGGTTTAGGATGATGAAGTTGGGGGTTTTCGATGGATGAGTACGTCAACGCGACACGTTGATAAAGAATTTGGATTTCAAGTTGGATGAGTTTGGTGGTTGGTTAAATAAAATAAATCGAAAAACACACGCAAAGTATGTAATATATTCCGTATATATTACATATGAAAAATGAATAATTATATAATTCATATGGCGAATTACATAATAAAGACAAACAACCAAAAGAATAAGTCGCAATATATAATACTTTACAAGTATTATATAAGAAACGTGATTAAAATAATGGTAATAATATAATTCGACTGTTTTTTCAAAAAGTCACAATTAAATTATTAAAAAGTTCTTGCGGTAAAAGTAATACACGTTTTATTAGTTACGAGTTAGATAATGATGTTTTAAAGGGCTTTACAAAGTTTATAGTCTGGATTATAAAATAATATTTTATAATTTAGTATTTCGTTACGCGTTTTAACTAGACTAGTTATCTTGTTTATAAAAGTATAGTTTTCGTTTATTTACCGATTTATTGTAAAATAACACTTTAATAATCTTAAAAACTATATAACTTTGTCATTTTATCGGGTTTCTAAAATAGTATAAACTTTATGAAAATTTTACTATGTATTAAGATTTTTTAGGAAATTTCGGCTATGACCTATTCGTTTATACAATGTTTCCTTGTATGTACAAAAATCAAATTTTCCACTTTAATCAATCCATATTGCAATAATAGCGTGTTTCATATTAATAACGAATATCAAATAATTAACACCTCACCCTCGTATAGCACAAAACCCGAACCACAACACACCCCTTAGTGGGGACTGCTGTTCCAAACGCACCCTTAGGGGCGGTTAGACAGCGAACCAAACGCCCCTTTGGGGCTGCCATAAAACACAGAACCAAACGCCCTCTCTAGGCCGTTATCCACAAAACCAAACGCGCCCTTATGGCTACGTTTAATAGCAAATCCAAACGCCCCGAATGGGCTGGAAATGAGCAAACAAACACCCCTTCTCGGACAGCTATATCAACCGAAATAAATGAACAAAAACCATGCTAAATCGATCAAAAATGAACCAAATTAAAACAAACCCAACCACACAAACTTTTATTAGTTTTTACAAGAATAAAAACCATCAAACTCATAAATATATATATAAAAAAAAGTGGAGTGGTGGTGGTTTCGGTTGACTGCCGCCGGCTGTGGGTGTCGTGGTGGGGATAGCAGCGGTGGTGACGAGGCTGATGATGGCATGGTGATGAGGGTGGTGGTGTTGATGGCGGCTGTTGGGGGGTGTGGTGGTGTCGTCGGGGTGGGGTCCGACGATGGGGGTGGTGTTGTAGTGGGATGGAGATGGTGGAGACAAAGGTGAGTGGTGGTGATGATGATGACGATGGGCTGAGGTGATGATGATGTTATTGGTGGCGTCGGTGGATGATGATGGCTGTTGTGATGATAGCAGCGGTGTAGTGGTGACCGGCGAGATGGAGGCAGAGATGATGGTGGTTGCGAGGTGGAGAGGTGCGGTGGACTTGGCGGAGGCAGCCGGAAGAGGGGACGGCGGAGAAGGAGCGGCAGCGAGTGGTATAATGGATCGGGTAGATCCGGGCTTGATCTATCTCTTTTGTATCATTTTTGTGGTTCGCCGGAAAAGTTCGCCGGAAAAGTTTTCCGGCGGTGGTTGGCCGGAAAAGGTGGCGGTGGCCGGCGGTGAGGGCTGCCGGAAAATGGGTGGGGGAGAGAGAGGGAGTTATAGTGTGTGTGTATATTTTGTATAAATGATTTTAAAAAGTTATAAATTTTATATATATAATAAAGTTATAAAATGAAGTGTAAAATGTGTAATAGTTTAGGGTTGATTGTGTAAATGTTTTCAAGGGGCCAGAATGTAACATTTGAGTAACTTTTATAAATATTGGTTCGGGACTCATTTGGACTAGTTAACGGTCGATTCAATGCACGAAACTTGCGCCATTATTTTCCAATTAATTTTTCCGATAAAAACGAGTGTTTACTTGGTTATATTTTATAAATGTTTTTATATAATATAACTAAAATCATTATGATTATTTATTTATTTGGTTCCATTGAGTGTCACGGGCAAGCTATGTCCGTAAAATTTAAAACTTTAATTTGACATTTCGTGTTTTAAATAACCGCATTTGAATAAAAAATTAAATAATTTATTAATAATTTTTATTTATTAAAAAGTGATTAATTAAATATAATTTAATTTATTTTTTGGGTCGGTACGAGTTGCGTTCAAAATTTTCAGAGGCTATTTCAGTCATTTTCTGCTTGGTTTCAAGTCTCGGGCAAAACTAAAAAGTTGCCGGATTGTCATTTTACATCAAATTGCTTTCTTTAGAGTCCGAGTGGTGAAAACGTAATTTAGCGGGTCGTTTTTGATAAATCAATTCAGAAATAAAATATATCTTCTCGTTTTCAAGTCAAATAAGTTAGAAAAATAATTTGAAATGATCGGATTATAAGCAAATTATGATTTATTATTTAAATACGTTTCAAAAAAATTTTACGGCTACGCGGTAATCGTTTTTATGTGACCGTAAAAGGTCAAAAAGTCAAAAGTCAAGTCGGACCCAAAAAGTCAAAGGGTAAAATAGTAATTTAAAATATCAAAAATTGCGAGGTGTGACAGTACCTACCCTTAAGGAATCCCGTCAACGGGAAATTCGATTTTTTTGTTAACCTATTGTGTGTGATTAGGAACATATTTAGGATTTAGCAAATCCGTTTTTAAACATGGCGTTGAAAATTTTATTCAGCAAAATTTAGTGTTTTGACACTTCTTAATATACAAAATTTTTGGCTAAGTTTGACCAGGTTATTTAATTCAGTAACATGAGTATTTTTAGAAATATCAATTACAAGTTTTGTGGTTGATATAACATGTTATAAGGAAAGTCTATTGATAGTGGAAACATCAAGGGAGAAAGTGTAGGCACGTGGGTATGTCGGTATAAGGGTTTAAATGTTTTGGGGCAGAGATATCTGTAAGGACCGGTGATTAATATCGAACGGAGGTAGAGATGTAGTATTCAAATCTTATTAGAAAGTAAAAGGAAGTATCGTGACTCAATCACCCTTAAACAAAGGGGGGAGAATAAGTATAATCTATGGCTTAATCGCACCTAATAAATTGGCGACCGTAGAACGGAGAAAACTATAATATAACGGAACGTTGCACACAAGTTCAATAACAAAATAGAAACCATATATGTTTGCTTTAGTTTAGTAACAAACTGTGTTTTTACGTTATTAATTTAAAAGATGTTACGAAGTTCTTACGAAGAAAGTTACTATTTAGTAGAAAGTTTTCATTTTAGAAAAAGTTTTAATTTTTGGACGTTAATAGAATCCCGTAATTTAATGTTTCTAAATCTCAAAAACGAAACTATTGAAAACCCCTATCGGTTTTACCAAAATACTTCGCTTGCAAAATTACATATAAATGTTTGTTATATTTAGAAATGACAACGGAACGACTTATCATTTTTAGAAAAATTCCTAAACCTTCGTTTTGATATTAAGAAGCTCCACAATTATTTTCAAAAACTTTCGACACTTAATAAATCTTTCGAGACATTTTTAAACGTCCGTTTTACCCTCATTTAAAAGTCGGACCAACAACTATATTTTTATAAATCACCCATGGACTTGACCATAATGCCACAATATTTTTCAAACTATCCAAAATTCTTTTACGCCAAAACCAATCAACAAAATTCACTATAATTCAAGCATAACCTTATCGCCATCTTTGTTGCAACCCACAATTTTCACATCCTCTCAACCAGAACAATCTATATATCCGGAATCATCAAAAATCTTTATTAAAATATTTATTCATTTTATTCATAAAAAAATCATAACACAAACATATGGAGTCGTGAATCGAAAGTATAAGAATACACTAGAACAATAAAAAAACAAAAACTTATAAAAACGGTGCGTTTGTTATGAAATGCGGATGAGTGGACATTTGAGAAACAATATCCCTGAAATAAAGGTAACAAAATGGGTGGAGCTGGGGAGAGCTCAAGTGATACGTGATGAAATATCGTACTCAGTCGTTAGTTCGCGGATGAATCAAATCCATTAGCTCAAAAGCGCACAAGTCGGTTAACTCCACAAACAGTTCGTGATCACAAGGTTTTGTAACGGCAAGAGTAAAAATTTTAAGAATGAGATAAGGTAGTTCAAGTGAGGTCTTAAAGTTCTGTTGAATGGTAAGACACGATCGCGTTTCCTATGTATTTTACGGATTTCCGTTTGATGATCACGTTTCGAGTTTATACTTTGTCATATCGGTAGTGTTCCCAATTCTATAGGTCAGTGTGTCGAGTTGTTCTTCTAAATGTACTTTCAGTTGATGGTTAGCTAGTGCTTAAGTCGATTTTCGTAGTAGTTAGTCGCTACATCCTGCAAATTGATCGAAAAAGATATTATACTAGGTAACGGTAACGGTTAGCTGGTAAATTTTTGGTAGTCCTGTACATCTGAGGATCCCATCAAAAGGTTTTGTCGGTTGTGCGGATCTCATTAATCACATGATTCTATTTCACTAAAAGGTAAGTATTATTGAAGAAAATATTATAGTTCTATTGGTTATAATCCCCTTATTGGTCATAATCCAATTAGAAGGATAAGTCCATTACGTTCCAGAATCTTACAATCCGTAATGACCATGACTACAGGAAGCATGACTTGGTCTCTCGTCTAAGGGTGGTGTTTCTATATGCAAAGCTTGAGGAAAAATCTGCTTAGCTATGACGCTTACGGATGCGAATACACGTGACCGACACGACTCACGAATACGCACGTAAAATATTAATAAAACATGAGTACAATATAATCCCGTTGACAATGTAGAGAAAAGAAAGAAATAGAAATGGAAAGTAAGGGCAAATTGACAAAATTTATGGTGACTATTCCCAGCATAGCATGGTCCTTCCTGAATTATACATAGGTGATCAAGCTATGTATAATTTAGGGACTAACGATGAAATGCTCATTTCATCAAACTAGTGTTATATTTAAAAATCTTATACGGTATAAACGATATTGTTTATAAGGTAGCAAAACAGTTCGTAACAATGAAAACAAGGTAGTTTATATAACGACACAAGATATTTTGTAAGATGAGGTGATAGCAAAATAGTTTACAAGAAATTATGTGATGGTTTATAATGTAACAGTAATGGGTTTATAATATGGTAACAAATAGTTTACGAGCTGACAACCCAATAGTTTATAAAGTGACTAGGTAATAGTTTATAAAAGACACGAATTAGTTCATAAGGTGACGACGAAAGAGTTTGTAAATTGATAGCGAAATAGTTTTAAACGACAACAAAATAGTTTATGAAATGGTTTGTAAGATGACTGCAAAGTAGTTTTATAATAGGGTAGCAAAAGAGTTTATAAATAACCGTAAAATAGGTTATAAAATGGAAACGAGTTAGTTTATTAAATGATATCCAGATAAGTTATGAGGTAATAGTAGGATAATTATAAGATGTTGACAAAACAGTTTATAGAATGATATCAAAATAGTTTATAAGGTTTTAGCAAAATGGTTTATAAAATTATGGAAAAATAGTTTATAAATGACGACAAAATAGGTTAAAAGATGAAAACAAGTTAGTTTGTAGAATGATTGCGAAAATAGTTTATGAGATGATAGTAGAATAATTTATAAGATAATGACAAAATGGTTTATAGGCCGACAATGAAATAGTTTATAGAATGTTATAGAATAGTTTGTTAACCAATAGCGAAATGGTTTATAAGACGACAGTAAAGTGATTAATAAGTTGTTTAGCAAAATGGTTCGTAGACTGACGGGAAAGAAAAATAGTTTATAGATGACAGTAACTCTGTTCATAAGACGATGCTAGTATGGTTCATACGATAACATCCAAACAGTTTATACTAGTAAAACGGTTTATAAAATGGTTTGTAAGACGGTAATAGATTTGAGGAGTACCTTACATAGATTATTAGAGAATTGAAGGGTAACTGACGAAATCGTCATGACACAAAATGAACAGGGGGTTTAAAAAAACATCCACACAAAACATGAAATTCATACAAAAGTACTAGTGTAAATCTCTTAGGGATTACAATCCAAGTCTACTTAGGTTTCACTAGACAAAGTAGTAAAATCTCTCCTTAAGTATCAGCATGATCTTTAACGGCGTTAGAGTTCCTGCGAGCTTTTACCTCCCAAATACGGTTCACACAGTTTAGATTTGTACAATCGCTCTTGTAATGTCCCGATTTTCCACATACATAATAGGTACCTAAAGTTTCTAATTTGCCACTTTGGTCTCTAATTTGTTATCGAAACGGATGTCCTACCATTTCTACTCATATGGCCAACTCTCTTGTAGTTATGGCACTCCACAGTGCATGGCCCAGTGTGGCGCTACTTACGTTTGTTGTAGAAAGGTAACTTTCCTACATATCCAATTTTTTTATTTGATCTAGCAGTGTAAGCTCTCATGACCTTTTGTCGTTTATCTTGTTGTTGGCATTCCTTACTGCCTCGGTTTCCTAACGTACGACCTGATCCATTTAGTCGTGAGCCATGTGGATTCTTGCCTCATAAACAGCAATAGCTTTAATAGCATTAGCAATTCGTTGGGTTATAATACACTCGATCCTCGTGGAACTCATTCCTTGTCTCATTGTCGATATTTTCTTCACATTCGAAC
>BQNB010126836.1:3345-19534 GCA_026074375.1 Tanacetum coccineum | reverse complement strand
TCAACTACGTCTTGCTATTCCATTATTTTCACTATCTATTCTCGTCTCATCTCAAATCGAATCAATTAATTTTCTTTTCAAAGGAATTAATTTCTCCCCCTTGCAAGAAAAACTCATCTCTAAATCACCTCTCAAATTGACATTTTGATTATCTCATCCGAAATAGTCAAAGAAATTTTTTTAATTAAACAAAGGGTTAATTAAAAAATTTCAATATTCATTCTCAAAAAAACTGGCCAAAAATCAAAAAAAAAAATTCAGTGGGCAGCCCCCTTAATATTAAGGGGACCGGCCATGTAAATTGGGTGGCCCCCTTAATTATTTAAGGGGACCGGCCATTGGAAAAAACAACCCCTTTTCAGTCGAAAATACATAGCCAAACATAATTTTTTTTTCTTCTTTCCTCTTCCACCTGCTGTGAACGAACCATTTTCACCAAAACCTTCAAAAATCAAACTACAAATCATCAAATTAACCAAAATTCGCAAGGGTTAATCACTCTCAAATCGATCAACAACATCTATTGTAAGTTTTTCATCATTCTCTTCATTTGATTTCATCCAATTTTGCTCTTAATCAAAATTGGGAGTTCTTTGTCATTTTCATACTTTTCATTTTGGTCTAGGATTTCCATAACTATAATGATACCTGTAGTCATAGGAACACTACATTCTTGATAGGATTAAATCAAAACACTAATTGAGTCACAAATTTTTTTTGGTTTGAAATTTTCATAAATGTAAATACACATTTTTTTAATCTTAAAACAAAGCTTATACATTGTTGATTCATGCCAAAAACATGGTAAAACAACATTAATTTGTCTATCAAAACGTACATTCCTAAATGTATACTTTTCGAATCAATAGAAAAATGTGTTATAAAATTAAAGGGGTGTTTGGTCAGTTTCTTAGGATCAACTTTTAGAGTCGAAATGACTATCACCATAGTTTTGTCACTTGTATAAACACTTAACTAGCTTGTATAAGTCATCAAGATATATAATTCATATAAATGTTGATATATTTTGCGATTAATATGAAATAAAGGGGCGTTTGGTTCAACCTTTTAAAATACGATTTTTAATAAAAACAAACACCACTTAACTTTTGTCAAGTTAAACATAATAAACTTACACTTGTCAACATGATATATACTTGACATATAGTGTTTTTGACAAGCTTAAACAAATTTCATATTAATAAGGGGGGGTTTGGTTCATGGTCTTGATGTTGAAATATGTAACTAATATATATTTGTCGACATCCGAGATTAAGTAAAAAATAAATTAAGGAACATATAGATCACTTCTTAGGAATTATTTTTAGTGTTGAAGTAATCCTTGTCCCACATTTGTCATTTTTCAAAAACTTAATTCCATTTTCCTTATTATATTGTTGTATAACATTTTATGTTGTTGATAAATTGTTTAGGTGACAAAATACCAAGAGTCACTACCAACGATATATCCCTTACTAAATCCTACGTCCCAAAAGTATCCAAAATCCCTGACATCTCTCCTACCATTTCCAAATTCTACAAATCCATTAAAAATCGCAACATTCACAAAGGTCGTGTTGTTGATCAAGCCTATTACAAATCTAACAACATCGAGCGTCTCTTCACAAACATTCGCTTCGATTGTCTTTTTAAAATCAACGAACCGATTGTTCCTAGATTTATTCTAGACTTCTATAGTCAAGTTATGGTTCATACCGATGAATATGGCTATCTTGTCATCTCTTTTATGATTCAACATGAATTAATAACTCTCACTCTTGCTCAATTAGGTTAAATCCTCAAAATTCCTTACAACGGACAAGCCGTTCTCACCAACGAGTGAGACCTTGCATCTCTTGTGTATTCTCAAGAAACCGAGGGACCATACTCCATCGATCTTCCTACTCCTGACGACATTCGTCGACTTCTTGAATTGGAACGTGTCATGGTAGACCATACCATTAAAAGTCAAACCGTCAGTCTTACTCCAAATCAAATCCTCACTAAAGAACTAAGCCCCGACATGAAGCAATGGGAAGAACTCATTCGAGTGAATGTGTTCGGACTTGGGGGACATCTGGACTATGTCCCCGCTTGTCTTGCTCACATGTTGTATTGTGTTGTTGCCAAGGAACAATACAATCTTGCTTACTTCTTTGTCAAAAGAATCGAATGTGCTAGAGCCAATCCAACCGCAAATCTTCCTTATGGCATGTTCTTGACTCGTCTCTATCGACACATCATGTAAGCATATCCTCATCTCGACAATGGAATTTATGACATTGTTGATCGAGTCATGCGTCCTCTTGCTCTTAAACAAACTTGACGACCTTGAAGTGATTGTGGCAAGGCACGTCATTCTGTCTCATCTTCATCTTCTCATCATCATGGTACGTCATCTCATCAACATGATGATGATAATGATGATGATGTCGAAACTTCTCGTGCAAGTACTCCATCTCCTACAACCTATCTTAACTCTCTTGATCCACTCAATTACCAAAACTACCAAATGTCTTCCGCTTCCGAACGAACCAATAAAACTCTCTTTGAACGTCAAACCGACTTGCTCAACCAAACACAACAAATGCATAAGGAGATGCGCTGAGGTTTTAAGTCCTTTGTAAATGCACTAAAAGGAGTGTTTAGCCAGAAGAAGAAATGAAGACATAGGAGTGGAGTGAACTAGATGGCTAAATGTAGCTTAAGACAATTTTTAACTTAATTATGTGTATGTTATTATCAACTTGTATGGTGATCATCCGATATATTCGAAAAGACTTATTTGTTGGTTATCTTTTAGGTACTTGTTTGCTATGATAAATTAAACCTTTAGTTGTTTTATTAATTCAACTTGTTATGCCACTTTGGTTTCATGATTCAATGTATTTATTATATGTTATATGATTAAATGTGCTTTTAAAACTCTATAGGGCTTGCTGCAAATAAACCACCAAAACAAAAAAAAATACCCTCACAAAAATTCTGAGAAAAATTAATTTTCTGTGAAAAATAGAACCAACAGTGGGCGGCCCCCTTAATTCATCAAGGCCGGCCCCCTTAACTTTAAGGGGACCGCCCCCTATTTAAGGGGACCACCCATAGATTTTCATGGGTAAAACAATATTTTTTCTGCTTTTTGCCCTCTTTTACCTTGTATGAGCTATATTTGCCCAGAATGCTCGAACAAAATTTGGAATATCCTAAACTCATTCAAATTCATTCCATTTTTAAACAAATCTCTTCCCATAAATTCCCTCTAAATGCATATCACCAATTCACCATCTCCCTTATTCATCATCAACAACCATAAACCTCTATGGCCTCCACTAGAGCCTCTATTTCCAAAGTCTCCAAGAGACCAAAAATCAACATCATTCCACCAAAACAATTGTTTGTGGATTTAACCCAAGATGACACAAAAACTCCATCACCCAAACTTCCAATTTCATCACCTAGTGCTCCTAATGCACCATCTAAAACACCATCAACCAAAGACACTTCTTCATCTTCAATTGATTACATACCCAAATCACCAACCTCATCAACATCACTTTTACCAAATGGTTACTTGAACCTACCAACATCTCATCCTCCAAGGGTTTCTCCACCACATCCAACTTAAGAAAATGCATCAATAGACATCACTCTCACTATTTCCCTAATTACCCCACTTGATGTCCAATTTGATACTTCATCACCTTCACCACCTATCATTGAGCATCCTATTCCTTGGAATTTACTTAAAGCACATGGTAACTCATGCCTTTGTTGTATCCACAACCGAACCCTCATCTTTGGGTTAAGTGATGAACTTCAATATATGTTTTCATATATTGAACATATGCTCTTACAACCACCAATCATCATCACACCACCTCCACCATCCTCCCTAAACTAAATATACTCTATGTTTAGTCTCTCAAATATTTGATCATTCACCATTTTGCAAGCAAGTCCTATGAAGCTTTACTAGTTATAGGACTTTTTGTAGTTTTAATTTTATGTATGTTAGCATGTTATTTTCCTAATGTATGCATAAGTGTGTTTCACACACTATTTTAATTTTAATGAATGATCAATTATTGGTTGTATGCCATATTTTTCTTCCTTGTTACATGTTAGAAATATTTGTATTATTCTAACTTGTTGTTGTAGCTAAGAAACCATAGCTCGATTCCTTGGTGCCCTCGAACGAGGGGGAGCACACATCAAGGGGGAGCACTTATTCCGTCGATTTTACTAGCAATCCTCGACGATGCCTTTTTGATTCTACAAAAAGGAGAGAAATGGCATAAAACTCACTAAATACTTGTTTAAAATATAATTTTACATTTAATGAATTTAAATTTTGTAATTATCAAAAAGGGGGAGATTATTGATAGAAATATAATGCCTAAAAACATTATTAATATCTTTCACATCTTTATGTTTTTATAATCACAAAATATAAAAACGTTCAACGTAAAATTAAACGTAAACAAGTAATTAGGAGTAAATTCTCATTTCAACATTTACATCACTTAAAGGTATGAATAAATAAATGCTTAATGCATTTTATGATCAAAGGAAATTTTTATTCAACCTCAAACTGTTATAAAATGTTGTAAACATTTTTATAAACATCACAAAATATTTTCTACATTTAAAAGAAATATTTTACTCAAAATAAACATTTTGAATTTCAAATTTTCGAACCTAAAACGGCTAGAAAAAGTCCAGTAAAAACCTCCCCTGAATAGGACAAAAAGAGGAGCGTCTGAAAATGGGCGCCCCCCTTAATTATAAGGGGGCCGACACCCTATTTAAGGGGAGCGGCCATAGACCCCGCTCCTCCAGCTTGTCCTATAAATACTAGACTATTCCCCAACATTTTTCTCACCTTTTGCACTCATTTTTTCTGTTCTAAAACAGCCCATACATCTCTCTAAATCCTTTGATCATTTAATCATAAAGCTTTATTTCTAAGTGATTCAAGCTTAATCCCTCAAATGCAAGAGAAGAATACTTCCATCATCAAGTGAAGAAGTATTACACCTTAGTGTACATAGCAATCTTGTTACATCCACATCACATATTTGTAAATCAATTATATATCTTGTAAGTTGTGTGTAGTAGCTATATCTTTATGATCTTTGTAAGTATAGTTAGATCGTAGTGATCTTAACAAGTAGTGTTAGATAGTTGTAGTATAAGTAGTGTGGTGAAGTAAAGTTTTGAAGTTGTAAAGAAGTTGTGAAGTTGTGAAGAAGGTGTGAAGTTGTGAAGTTGTGAAGTCGTGAACAAGTCATGAAGTTGTGTTGTGTTAGATTAGTTCCAGCTAAGATTAGAACTCGACATTTAGCTTTGTGTCGCAAATCGGTGTAAGCAACGTTGTGTACGGTTTTCTTCGCCATAAGGGAGTTTGTTGATATAGTGAAGAAAACTCTCGAGTTTGGTGCTCGGGGAGTGGAGTAGGGCGAAGAGGTGCTTCGTTACCGAACCACTATAAATCCTCGCGTTGTGGTTTGATTGTTCTTACTCTTATCTCTTGTTTTACTTTATCATTTCATATACTTATATTGTTCATATTGTGCAAGCGTTGAATTCACAAAAAGTCGAATCTAAGTTTTACAAACATACATAAACTTTAAATTAAAAAGAGGTAAAACTATTCAACCCCCCTTCTAGTTTTCTACAGATTATCACTATCAATGGCACTCAACTCAAATTCCCCATCTGAACCGTATCACCAAAGAATCCTAAATCTTGAGGAAGAGTCTAGCTAATGACTCAGGAATAAATTAAGCGCTTCTCGGGAGGCAAACCTGAGGTTTTAGTTGTTTGTTTTAATTTATGTTTTGAATAAATATGTACACCCTTTAAGAAAGTTGCTTTTCAACTTAAAAAATCTTAAGTGTGGGGGTGTTACATGCTCGTAGTGTTATTATGTGCATCTTGTGTTTTGTTTTGTTTTGTTTTAAAAATTGCAGCAGGTAATGGAGGATGATGCTTGGAGGTGAAGTCAATTGATCTCACACGCTTATGCTATCATTTGCGTAGCATTTATCATATGGAGTTCAATCGCGATTTCTTTCGCCCAAGAAGTTTAGTTTTTCTCATACTTTTAGTTTCCTTATTTTTCACACTTTGAAGTTTTTTTTCACATTAAGGACAATCCAAAACTTAAGTGTGAGGGGATTAAAATGAGAAAACAAGACCGCTTTTAAATTTTAATATTTTTGGGCCAATTTAAAATTTGTATAGATTTGTTTGTCCTTGTGATCTAGTTGTTTTCATGCTTTTAGATTAATATTTTAGAATAACTGGATCAATCCACTGATGAAAATACAATAATTTTGAAAAATTCGAGATGTGTCCCGGTTAATATTGCAAATCCATTCTAGGATCGATGACATTTGCTAGCGCATATTATAGCCTTTTCCATTAAATTGTGAGGATTTAAGCCTATTTTATAGAGCATACATCTAAAATGCTCAATCTTTTTACTATGTGTATGCCGGTGATTGTATTTATTCTAGAACTTGTGCTTGTAAATCATTACCAAACCGCAGTTAGATCACATTCGTGCGATATAAGTGTATATGCGTGATAAAGAGGCAACCTTAGGATTTAACCCAAATATCCTTTCCGTTTTCATCTTTATTTTAGCTAGTTACATTGATTAGCTAACCACCCATATTAACCCTTTTTGTTAGCACTCACTTTTAGTGCTAGATACCCTTAGAACACATTCTGAGCCAATCTTTTCGTTTTGTTACATCCACTAAAAAAAACAAAAAAATATTAACTTTAAACCTTACCCTAACCCATTGTCAAAGTCTAAATGGTTGGTTGTTAGTTGCTTGGTATGTTGGATTGTTTTTTATGCTTATGAGTTATGCCACACTTTGGCGTTTGTATGTGTCATTCTGATAAAGATGAAGATTGATCACCTTTATGTTTTGTATTTTTATGGTGTATGTTTATGCGAAGTGTGGGGGAGTTGTGATGTACGAAAAAAGGTTAAAAAAGGAGGTTGAAAAAGAAAAAAAAGAATAAGTCATCGAAAAAAAGTAAAAAGTAAAAAAAATATGTGTGATGACAATTATAGCCAATGTGATATATTATTATGAAGATGAAGGAAGATAAAGTATTTGAGATATCGATTAGCCAATGTGCTAAGACGTGATATATTTATGTATGGTGATCGATATGTAAAGAGAAGTTTGTAACTATAATCATTTTTGGGTTTATGGTTCGTTTGGTAACTATCAACGTTGGGACTTAGACTTTTGACTTAAATGTTTGTGATACACCCTCTCATAAAATATCCCATGCCTTATCCATACCCCTTACTAACCCGAAGCCTAAATGTTACAACCCAATAAAAGACCTTTTTAGATATGTACACTTGGTGCTTACGCCACGTCGGTGGAGTTTTGTTTCTTGTACAAGCCTATGGTAATAAATTTGGTCATGACCGAGCTATGAGTGTGATTTCTCTTATATACTCCACCACCTATATAAATAAGTGCTGAGTTAAGTATACTTAATTGCTTTTCGTGAGGTGCTTAGAAATGTTAATCAAGCAAGAAAACCTTTGGGTATTGTCAAACATCTCGGTTTCTCACCAAAAGCTTAAAATGATGAATCTTATCTCGTACTCGTACTTGGTAGGCTTGCATTGCATTTTTCTAATCATTTTTGTGCACCACGTGGATTTTATTTTTCTTATTCTTAGATTTGCTTGAGGGCAAGCAAAGTTTAAGTGCGGGGGAATTTGATAACGCTCAAATTGAGCATGTTTTTAGGAGCGTTATGCATACTTTTGTATAAGTTATTTGGCTATGTATCTATGGTTTTGTTACTTAATTGTATCAAAGTGTGTTTGCAAGTATATTTGTAGCCAAGTACATGAAAACAAGGAAAAAAAACAAAAAAAAGAAGTAAAAATGAAGTTTTTATATAAGTACGAAGAATTTCCAACAAATGCAAGTCTCGTGAAGAATATTGTAACATCTGAGAATTTTCGAATTTTTGAATGACGATTTCAATATTTGACTTTTAGGGTCTGGCTTGACTTATAAGAACGATCATCTAAATCACGTTTTCACGACTCGGACTCTAAAGCAATTTGATGTGGAATGACATTCCTGACAACTTTTTAGTTTTGCCCGAGACCTGGAAACGAGCCGAAAAGGGCTAAAACAGCACCGCAAACATTATTCGAACAATATACAACGCGGACACACAAAAACAATTAAATTTGTTTTTAATTATCAGTATTTATTTAATAAAAATATTAAATAAATTAGTCATCATTTTTAATTAAAAGCGTTGTTGATAACGCGAATACTCGAGCTTAAATCCATTTTTATTTCGGACGAGGCAAAACCGGTTCGCAAAACAAATAACAGATATTTTATTTAATGTTATAAAATATTTCTGAAATATTATCAAATAAATACTCATCATGCGAATACTCAGTTTTATAGGAAAAATGATTTGAAAGCAAATGGGCCATGCTTTGTGCGTGGGTTCATCGTAAGCCGCTCAAATGAGTCCCGAACCAATATATTAGAAATAGTGTGACAATTATCTTTCTACTTTTGGTGACTGTGAATATTTACAAAATAAACCCTATACTATTATCTAATTTCCATTTCAATTTATAACTTTTATATATATATAAAATTTATATAATAAAAGTTTCATTTTCCATCTCAATATCTACACACACATACTCATCCCTAACCTCTCTCTCCCCTCCAAGAACACCGGCCATCGGAACCACCGTCGCCACCATGCCACCACCGCCGGAAAAGTTTTCCGGCGGGATTTTTCCGACCAACCCCAAAAACACTCCCCACCTCCGGATCTACTCGATCCCCACTACCACTCGCGGCCACGCGCCATTTTTCCCTTCCCCCTCTCCGACAGCCGCAACCCATCACCACTGTCATCATCATCACCACGACCCGCATAGGGTGCGTGGGTTTAATAGCAACCAAGGGATGTTTGTTTGTTGGTTCGTGTCGGGTTTCGTGGGTTAACAACAACAAGGGTGCGGCTGGTTTGTGAAAAGAACCCCAAGAGAAGTGTGTTTGTTTGGTTCGGTTATAAAAACCACCATGGGTGCGTTTTGGTTTTTACTAGCACCGAGGGTGCGTTGGGTTGTGGTACCAGCCGACGAGGGTGCGTTGGTTTTTCTGTCACCATAAAGGGTGCGTCGAGTTTGGGCACCACAGCCGCAAAGGGTGCGGTTTGGTTTGTAAAATAAGCCGAAGAGGGTGCGTGTGGGTCGGGTCGGGCTGTGGGACAGCCGGGGTCGGGTTGGGTTTAGCAGCTAGGGGTGTTTGATTGTGGGTTGGGTCGGGTTGGTTTGTGGTAACAGCCGGGTATAAACCCGGTAAGGGTGCGTGGGGTTTAGCAGCCAACAAGGGTGCGTTGGTTTGGGTTTCATAGCCGGGTCGAGTTGGTGGTATAAACCACAAGGGTGCGTCGGGTTGTGGGAAACAGCAGGGGGGGTGTCGAGTTGGCCTTAACCCAAATAGGGGTGTGTTCGGGGTCGGGTCAGCAGCATGAGGCTGCGTTTGGTTTGTTATAAATCAATAAGGGGTGCGTTTGGTTCAACAGGTTGCACCACAAGGGTGCGTTTGGCATAAGGGAAACAACAAAGGGGTGTTTGGTTGGCTGCCATCACCACACGGGTGTGTTTGGCAGCCACCGCCACCACATAGGGTGCGTTTGGATTTGGGTTTACCAAAATTAGGGTGCGTTTGGCTTAACAGCCACGCACAAGGGTGCGTTTGGTATTGTGACATCGAAACGAGTGCGTTGATTGTGTTGACACCGAAAAAGGGTGCGTTTAGTTTAAAAGTATTCAATTATTTTATTATATTATAAATTGATTATATGTGATAAAATCCGGTATAACTTGCGCGGTCTAAGTAAAATACGATATAAATATTAAAACGGGACTGATATTAATGTATAAGTGATATTAGACATATTTGAGACGAGAATTGGACTAAAAATGGACTTTAGTGCCTTTATATATTCGAGGTTATTTTAAATCAGATTCGGATACATGGGATTCGGGATTCGAGGATTTGGATAAGTTAATCTTGTGTTTATTAAATATAACAAATTTTATATTTGTTGGCTGACGTTTAGACATTAAAAACGGTGACTTTTAAATCTGCGGCTGCATGATATACGAAGTAGAAAATGTGGAAAACGAAATTTCGAAAATTTATATTACTTTAATAGAAAATAAGTGTTATTTTTTAATATATAAGTAATGCTGGGGGCATAATCTATTTAAGAGTTAAGGCGATTCGAGCACGCTTATCTGAGTCCGGTTATCTAGACTTAGGGCGAAAAATCGAGACGATATTTGTTCGTGTAGGTGAGTTTTACTTTGGGCTGCGACGTGGGATGCATGGGGGTATGCTTTTTATAAAGTTGGAATTTTGAGGTCCTGATCATAAAATGTCTAAATGTTCGGTTTAGATATATTATTTCAATTAATTATTTTTTAAGATCATTATTTCGGATCTGAAAAACGGGGGATGGGTTCTGAAAAGAATAGTAAATTTTTTGTGAAATATAGATGATTAAGTGTTATATTGGACGGATAAAGGAAAGATAGTTATAGTTTACATTTTAAAATATATAAGGGTTAAGGTTTAAAGACGCGCAAGTGGATTTCTCATCACATGTATATATGACTGCATACATATAAAAATATGTATGATTTCGTCGTTACGATGTACGCATCGTTGATCGTATTTAGTACGTGTATTATAATCGAACGACATAATTATAGGTCGTGGTCGAGATCGTTGCAGATTCAGTTGTGATTTAATTGGATTAATTGATCGTGGTCTTTAATCAAGGTGAGTTCATAGCCTCGCTTTTCAATCTTTGAATGTTTTATAACTCGCGAGGGGGATACATGCTTGTCTACAAATTCTTATACTTGGTTATCTTAGAAACAATGTGATCTGTTTTTTAAGGGATTTTGTGAGTTTATAGCCACGATGTTTTATGGTTTTTATTAATATATTTTTGGGGTGAGAACATGCTTGTTTACAAATGCATTTACATGATTGTTTACAAATTGGTTTACATACTTATTTGCATAGCTCGCTATGGGATACATTATTTGACTTCATTTTTGGTCACAAATGCATACTTTACTTTTGAAATGATTTCGGATTAGCTTAGGCTGATTGAACTGATAACAATAAAATTACTGCCCGGGTGTTCTTGGAGGGGACACCGGTAACAATAATAAAACACACAAAATTATCAAAATTAAAAATCAAAATAAAATGGGCAGTATATATATACGCCATTATTTGTCTCCCTGCCAAATTGAACTAGGTTCATACAAGTCTTACGTCACAGCTGACATTGAACTGTAAATCACTTGGAGGGTGAGCGCGAATGTTATGAAATAGATCTATTCGGGTGTGGATCCCTGTTCGGGTGATTAGCTATCGCCGGTAACGAACATTATAGCGTGATGTCCACGCGAATGATATAAAATAGATCTATTCGGGATTGACAACCCCAGGTTCGGGGTGACTAGCTATCACTGGGAACGAACGTTATAACATGTCGGATTATAACGTTGGGACTATCGGGCCTCCCCAACATGGCACGAAATTTATATAGTGCGGGCACGGAATTTATATAGTGCGGGCAATGTCACGGAATTTATATAGTGACTCATATCGTCGAGCTTCAGTGTCATGCATTCTTTATAAATCTTTGGGATAAGATTGGTACTTTTGGTGACATAAAATGTGTCATGCATTCTTTATAAATCTTTGGGATAAGATTGGTACTTTTGGTGACATAAAATGTGTCATGCATTCTTTATAAATCTTTGGGATTTTTACATGGTACTGTGATGATACAGTGGATTACATTTATATTTAAACTAATCTAGAACCTTCACACCAACTTTAATGTTGACACTTTTAAGCATGTTTTTCTCAGGTGAATTAGATGCTTGGACTATTTGATGTGCATTGGAGTCTTTACATTCAAGCTTTTCATTGTGATGCAAATTATGGGACAAATGTATTATTAAATTCAGATTTTTGATTAAATCAACAATGTTATTTTTCAAACGACACCTAGAGGTCGTTCTCTTGTATCTATTGCTGTGTATTACGAAGTAACACCCCATTTGGTATTCCGCTGCGTTGTATATGATTTTTGGGGGTGTTACAGATTGGTATCAGAGCAATGGTTATAGAGAACTAGGTTGCATATTTTACCCTAGACTATAACCGTTTTCACAAATATTGCATCACAACAAACATTTTCAAAGTGCATACACGCTACTTGCATATGTGCTTACATTACGTGCTGCATTGAGTGCTTACGTGACATACATATATATAATATATATATGCTTGCATTCCTTTCGCGTATATCGTACGCTTATTTATATAAGAGTTATTTATATAAATACCGGAGCGTTTCTTAAGACATTGTGGGTTGCACAATGGTCTCAATTATATGTCAGACATTGTGAGTTGCACAATGGTCTCAATTATACCTCAGACATTGTAAGTTAAACAATGGTCTCAATTATACCTCAGACATTGTGAGTTGCACAATGGTCTCATTTCGTTCTCAGACATTGTAAGTTAAACAATGGTCTCTAAGGATATTATTTTTCTTCATAGCATTATACTATATTGTATTACCGGGAACCGTCATACTTAATTTTGTTTTCATGGAATTTAGTTGATCTAAGATTACAAGTCTTGTATAGGCGGGACTTGTAATATGAGGATTGATATGATAATTGCGATATTAACAAAGCCCGTCACAGTTCTGTTTACACGGGATTGTGTATGAATCTAAGTATTGCAAAGTCGGTGTATAGGAGGAGGACTTGTTATAGGTGTATCGATATGGTAATCACTATTACTGATTTGTTATAGAGATTTTATATTATTTACTTAACCGACGTAATCATTTATTATCTTGAAACTCTAATTTGATCTTCGCTTGGCAGTTTTTACTCCCAGGCTTCCAAAGACGAGTTTTTAAATCACTCTGTCAATACTCAGTAGAACACATGCATCGTCATGTCAACCACCTTAAAGGTTATGAGAGTACGCGTATTGCACCGGGAATTATTAAGTAGGATGATTTATAATTTATTTATTTGAAAGGATTGGGACGCCTCTTTAGGTTAATAAAAAAATTATAAATCATCCGAACATAGTTTATTCATTTCTTACTTACATAAATTTGGACGCTTCTTTATGTAAATAAGAAATTATAAATGAGTGGGCTTAAAAAAATCACTAAAAGTCCTAAATGTTGTAAGGATCCTAAGAAAAATAAGCTGGATAAGCCAGCTTATCAAATAAGCTACTAAAAAGCCAAATTAAGCTACGAAGTGCTTAATATAAAAAGGAACCAAAGAGTAGTTAAATATTAGATTTTGCAAAGGTAGATTAGATGGCCCTACTGGTACTTTTGGTAGCAGAGTGTGTTTGTGGGACGTTTGGTTTGCAAAGGGGAGGTCATGGGTTCGACCCTCATGGCCTCTTCTTTTTTAAAAACATTTTTTTTACTTTTTTTTCAAACTTGTAAAATAAGTAAAACCAACAAATTTTAACAAAACAACTTTTTGCAAAAGTTTAAAATAAGCTGGTAAAAAAGCAGAAATAAGAGTGACAGTTAAGCTATATATATTTTTTTCTTACACTAAGGACACTAAGGAAACTGTTAAGCTATTTAAGCACACTAAGCTAACAAATAGATAAATAAGCTAAGACATATACTAACTACACCTAATGAACAATGATGAATAAAAATAAGCAAAGAAAAATAAGCAGAAAGAAATAAAAAGCAGATAAGCAAAAAGCAATGCAAACAGTTTCAAATAGACAAGAAGCACTTTTCTAGCTTATTTTTAAGCTAGCAGCAGGAACCTTATGGGCTTAAGACCTCAAAACAGGTAAACTTTGGACCTCAAAGTACTTATATCATCTTTCAAAAATCATTTTGAATATAAGAATAACCTAGGAAAGCTAAATCAAAAAGACTGTTTTGACTGAAAATCACTTAACCAATTTTTTTTTACAGATTGTGAATACAACCAAAGTAAACTAAGAAGCAACTAAACTAATGCTGTAACATCCGAGAATTTTCGAATTTTTGAATGACGATTTCAATCGTTGACTTTTAGGGTCTGGCTTGACTTATAAGAACGATCATCTAAATCACGTTTTCACGACTCGGACTCTAAAGCAACTTGATGTAAAACGAAATTCCTGACAACTTTTCAGTTTTGCCCGAGACCTGGAAACGAGCCAAAAAGGGCTAAAACAGCACCGCAAACATTATTCGAGCAATATACAACGCGGACACACAAAAATAATTAAATTTGTTTTTAATTATCAGTATTTATTTAATAAAAATATTAAATAAATTGTTCATCATTTTTAATTAGAAGCGTTGTTGATAACGCAATGCTCGAGGTTGAAATCCATTTTTATTTCGGACAAGGCAAAACCGGTTCACAAAATGAATAACATATATTTTATTAAATGTTATAAAATATTTATGAAACATTATCAAATAAATACTCATTTTTATCGGAAAAATGATTTGAAAAACAATGGCGCAAGTTTCGTGCGTTGGTTCATCCGTTAAGCCGCTCAAATGAGTCCCGAACCAATATATTATAAAAGTTTCCAAAAACTTTCACCTTTGGTCCCTGAGAAATATTTACAAAATAAACCCTATACTATTATCTAATTTCCATTTCAATTTATAACTTTTATATATATATAAAATTTATATAATAAAAGTTTCATTTTCCATCTCAATATATACACACACATACTCATCCCTAACCTCTCTCTCCCTCCAAAATATCCGGCCACCGGAACCACCGTCGCCACCATGCCACCACCGCCGGAAAACTTTTCCGGCGGGATTTTTCCGACCAACCCCAAAAACACTCCCCACCTCCGGATCTACTCGATCCCCACTACCACTCGCGGCCACGCGCCATTTTTCCCTTCCCCCTCTCCGACAGCCGCAACCCATCACCACTGTCATCATCATCACCACGACCCGCATAGGGTGCGTGGGTTTAATAGCAACCAAGGGATGTTTGTTTGTTGGTTCGTGTCGGGTTTCGTGGGTTAACAACAACAAGGGTGCGGCTGGTTTGTGAAAAGAACCCCAAGAGAGGTGTGTTTGTTTGGTTCGGTTATAAAAACCACCAGGGGTGCGTTTTGGTTTTTACTAGCACCGAGGGTGCGTTGGGTTGTGGTACCAGCCGACGAGGGTGCGTTGGTTTTTGGGTTCACAGCCGACGAGGGTGCGTTTGGTTTAGGTTATAGCAGCTAGGGGTGTTTGATTGTGGGTTGGGTCGGGTTGGTTTGTGGTAACAGCCGGGTATAAACCCGGTAAGGGTGCGTGGGGTTTAGCAGCCAACAAGGGTGCGTTGGTTTGGGTTTCATAGCCGGGTCGAGTTGGTGGTATAAACCACAAGGGTGCGTCGGGTTGTGGGAAACAGCAGGGGGGGTGTCGAGTTGGCCTTAACCCAAATAGGGGTGTGTTCGGGGTCGGGTCAGCAGCATGAGGCTGCGTTTGGTTTGTTATAAATCAATAAGGGATGCGTTTGGTTCAACAGGTTGCACCACAAAAAGGGGCGTTTGGCTTAACAGCCACGCACAAGGGTGCGTTTGGCTTGTGACAGAAATCCCACCAAGGGCGTGTTTGGTTTAGACAGAAACGCACAAGGGTGCGTTTGGCTGTCAAAACAGCCAAAGGGTGCGTGTGTTTGGCTGCGAAACAGCCGGGGACAGCCGGGGCATCGGGTTGTTTCGTTTGGTTTGCAACGGAAACGCGTGCGTTTGATTGTGTTGACACCGAAATAAAGTGAGTTTGGTTAACACGAATATATATAAATTGTTTCATTTAATTGATTAAATGTGATGAAAAATATTATAACTTGCGCGGTCTAGTAAAACATGAATAAATATTAAAACGAGATTTATATTGATGAATAAGCGATATTAGACATATTTGAGACGAGAATTGGACTAAAAATGGACTTTAGTGCCTTTATATAACGAGTAATTTAAATCAGAAAATAGAACGTGGGATTCGGAATTCGAGACTTTGATAAGTTAGACTTTGGTTTACAAAA
>BQNB010126834.1:2221-19534 GCA_026074375.1 Tanacetum coccineum | reverse complement strand
TACATATCATCATATATACACATAAAATCATGTTTATGAAATAATGAGAGTTTTAGATAACCTTATATGAGATGTAGTATGATAGCAAACAATATCTAAACCCTTGTTTAGATATCAACCCAAAGTTAACAAGCTTAGAAAACCCTAGTTTTCTTTTAAAAACCCTAGCTTTCTTCCTTTTCTTCAACACTTGAAAATGGTTATTCAAGGCTTCAAAATACCTAAGTATATCTTAGATATGATATGTAAAGGTGTGTAAATGAAGTAGAAAAGATTGTATGGGTTGGTTCTTGGATTTCTTTTTGGGACGTGGGGTTGTAGTAAGAAAAAGGGAAGTATGTTTTGATTTTTATCAAGGAAATGCAATGTGTGTTTAAGTCTTGCAAAGTGTGAAAGCTTATATGTATATAAGCTAGTAAATGACCAAGACCAAGTGGTCAATGGTCCAAGGGGGAAGAAAACGTGGGGACAAAGGGGAGGGAAACAAGGATGAGTGTTTTATTGAGTCCTTGGTCAAATAAACATGTTTCTAGTCCAAGCATTGTATCATAATTAAGAGGTCATGTAGTGAACGTATGAGGAGCTAGGACACTTTAAATCGTAAATCCAGCAACTCGTCGATACGCCACCCCGAAGAGGCCTCATTATGAAACTCCCTAGTAATATAGTACTTTGATAAACTAATACCACATATAGGTCTATATAGCTCAATCACCATCTAATTGTTTTGGTAAAATTGTGTTTAATAAGTTAAAACGTTTATAATTATTGTTTTAGTAAAACTAGCATAACTTTCGCGTTTTAAGCCCGATTTTAACGTTTCTTATGCCCACGCTTTCGTATTAAGACGAGTTATCATAAATTTACATTTTTGAACTTTTGACCTTCTGGTGAACAGTAACTTTTACTGTTCACACCAGACCCTAATTTATTTTTATCGTTCTCGTTATCGTAAAACCCGTAAACGTCGTATTTTATTCGTTATAGTTCCGTTTTTAGCGATTCTTTCGAGCATGTTCTCGTAATTGAAAGTTTTATTGATTTATGAAGTTTAAAAATATAAAAGTTTCTGTCATGAATAGTAATTTTTATAAAAATAGTTTTATAAAAGTATAAACTTGAAATCGTCGTATCTTTTCCGTTATAAATCGGTTTTTTGAGTTTCTTATCATTTTGGAATCGTCATGAGACGTACTATTTTTATAAAACATAATATGTATGTCTTGGATTTCATGCCAAACCAGCCCCTAAATAATAATTAGGTTTTCATATATATAAACTTGTTTTATATACGTTTTCAACTTAATAAAATACCACAAGTTTTCCACAACCCTTTTTATCATATGTCATACATATTATTATGTCCATTAGTCCATGATATATTCAACCACATAACACATGAATAAGTGTACAAAATTATAATCACAAGCAAAAATATGTTTTACATGTTTAAAAGCATCCTAATGGTGATTTCACTACATAGAACTTATATACACATAAAATGATAAATGTAAAGACATAAAGGGTTTTAGGTAACCTTATGGTGATGTAATATGATAACCAACACAATCTAAACCCTTGTTTAGATTATAAACCCAAGCTTGCAAGATCTTGAAACCCTAAACCCTAATCTTCCATTTTTCTTGCTTAACACTTGTAAAGACTTAACCAAGCCTTCAAATCTTCTTAGGACATCTTAGATATGTTGTAGGAATGTATGTAAATGTGTTAAATAAAATTTTGTAAGGATTTGTATGTTGTTTGAGGTTTGCCGTGGCCAAAGAGGAGGGGGAGGAGAGATTTTTGTGTTTTACACCTTGAAAGTGAGAAGTGTGTGTGTATTTCACTAGCAAAGTCCTTAAATACCCTAATGACTAGTCAAAGACAAGATGAGCAAAACAAGGAAGTCTTATGGTCAAGGTATGGGCTTTGCTTGCAAAAGTCATAAGGTTTAAATGGAGATGTGTTGTACAAATACTAGTTGCAAGACTTTAAGATATTTTCTTGTATATATCTCTATGAATCCGGCCATGGTATGATATACATGATATATTTTTGTGATTTTTGAGTATTGGGTATAAATGTGGGTATTTGTTGAAGCGTAGAAAGGTTTTGGTGCTTCCGGGTATGCCTAAATGTATTTAATTGCGAAACGTAAACGTTTTACGCAACCAATAAAAATAAAATATAAAAAGTTGATTATTACTTTCGTAAAAATAATATATTGCTTGCTTGATGAAAACTTTAATTCGTTTGGTGTCCGTTTACGTTAATTGTTGATTTTTAGTTTACGCGATTTTACTATATAATAAGAATTAAAAGTAAACGCGTACGAAAAAAAAATTAGTAAAATAGATGACGTCCTAAATGACCTGAAAATATGGAATGTTACACTTCATTCCTTGCAATCATTGGCTCTTCAATCTTCACCGTTGGATCATTAAGTGAGCACACAGATTGCCAGCGTGGCATTCCTTGTGTCAGAGGCCTTGTTCTTCTTTTGGCTTGTTTTTAGTGTAAAAATCCATTCCTGAGTGTGTTAGTTTGGATCCAACGTGTCATTCCTTGATCCCTCTTTATTTAAATTCTTTTTTATTTTTTATCATTTTTTTTTTCTTTTTTTTCCCTTTTTTTTTTTCACTCTTCTTTCCCTCTTCCTTTCTTGGACCAATCATCACAAAAGCTATGAGATGTGACGTTGAGCTTGAGAACTTGTTTTGGCCTTAGTACTACTTAGAACTTCTCTCTCACTGTAACAACTCTCTCTCTCGAAAACTTCATTTACCGACTCTTCATAAGTACTCGAATCTTCTACCAGACACATCTCCAACCGATCTTCCACCAACCCCCACACAGCCAAAGCAACCACGTCATAATTTAGAATATATAAATACCTTTAAAACCCTTTGATTTTATAAAAAACACAGGGTGACCAATTAAGCACTCATTGCTCCCAGACCCCCCCCTTTAAAAACTCCAGCCCTTATCAAATCTTTATATATTCGTTGTAGACCTGTAGGTTTGTAAAGGGTTTAGACATTTGGAGGCCCAGGTATAAAAGATGGCCACGGTTATGGTAAAAGGGCTATAGTTATAAGGTTTTAAGGTTTATAGTGTTAAAAGATATACCGATCGTTATCTCTTTAATAAAAAAGAAGATACCGGTGTCAGGGTTTAATGGACTAATATAGGTGAGAATTATATTTTAACATTAAGATTTTTATGTATATTGAGATTTAGTCTTTTGTGGGTTGACCATTGTTGACCAAGACTTGACTTTGTTGACCTTTTGCTAGCAATCTTTTGGCTCTTTTGCACTCTTTCCCGTTCACCAATGTGTCCGAGTTTTGACCCGGGGTGTGAGGATTTGACTTAGGCTTTTATAAAAAGAAATGGGCAAGGTGAAAAGGTTTAAGGGTTTATGTTTAGGAGATAACAACTGTTATCTCTTAAGTATAAAAGAGATAACGGTGTTAGGGTTTTAGGGTCTTTTGTGTAATATGATTTAACTTTGAGGACTGATTTGGTATTTTTGAGGGTTTTGTCCTTTTGTGGTTGACCAGAAGTTGACCAAGGGTTGACTTTTGATGACCTTTTGCTAGAAACTTCCGGCTCTTGTGCACTCTATCCGTTCCCGTGTTCGTGTTTGTCCAGTTTTGACCGTTTTCTTGTGATTTTTGCAATATTTGTACCTACACATACACAAACAACAAAATACACAAATACAAGCATATTTTTGCACATTTTGATCATTTAAGGGCTATTTTTGATATAGAAAGGATATGTGATTTCTCACATATCAAAATTCTCCAAACTAAGTGATTGTCGTGTCCTCACGAAATATTATATGCTCTAAAATCAAATACCTCAAAACTTCCGATAACTAAATCTTTGAAAAGTAGCAAAGAATTTTGTGGGGAGAGTTAAGAAATTACAAGCTTTAAAACACCCCATATTCCATTTTTCAAAACTTTTTTTTTTCATTTTATGATTTTTTTTATATAAAAGTACCTAGAATATTCCGACTTTCGTTATTTCCATAACTGTTAAGGATCATAGAACAAGATGCATTTCGATCCGAGAATGCCCCAAAAAGGATAAATTCATCGTCCCCGACTTTTCACTTGCTCCAAACCAAGCTTAAAACGAAATCACCGCTAAATATCAGTTAAGATGCTAACACTACTCATATTTGCAACTTGTGAACTTTTCACTCCCGATAATTATTATATCTTAGGTGAATGTGCTATTTTGAATTTCAACCGTGGATCAACGTTTTGCAAAATACTATGCTTCACGTTCCACCCGAGAATAATGAGTTTGAAGGCGAGATCATCCCATGTAGCGACTTTCGTCTCGGCACATCCCAACCTTGCGGCTAAGTGACCAGGCTTTTGACACCCCACAGAGACTAGTATCGGGACTCACAGACCTTTGGTTTTAAAAACTCTTAGGTTTCCCGTATAAAAACTTAAAATAGAATAGTCAAAGTTCAAAAGCATATTTAAATTTAACAAAAAGATATATATTTATTAATTCAAACTTAATATTAAACATAACATTTATGCAATTGTAACCCTCGACCTTTTAGAAGGCTGCAACATCGGTTGTGAGCCGGCAAGATGCAGCAAACTTTTATCAGTCTCGGATTTTTATTCTTACTATGGGCTTTCTTTAGAAGACTACCACATCGGTTGTGAGCCGGCAAGAGGTAGTAAACTTTTATCAGCCCACAGTTTATATTTATTATATTTTTTATCATATGTGTACTCAATCTTAAACACAAAGAACTAAAGTAAAAACTTCTATTAACTATTTGATTAAACCAAAAAACCGTACAACTCTATTTATTAAAACAAATTTTTTTTTTGTAAAAAATATATAACGTGAAACAGCTACTGGCAAAAAAACCACAATTAACTTATAGCCTTAAAGAAATCCAACATTCTATGTTTAGCAACAAAACTAATACTACTTACTCTATCATCTCTTGTTCTTCACAATTTAAAATTTCTAAGAAAGAAATTTGTGAATACTTAGCCTAATGAATTAAGATCGGCACTTTAATAAGTCACATAGACTGGCAACAATCTTAACTCTAATAAATCGATCTTCGCATATTTAAAATCAATTATGGGAACTTGCAAAGTCTTGACCTTTTCAAGCTAGACTTGCATTTTATAGCTCCTTGTATAAAAGATTAGCAAAATCAATCTATTTTCAGTTAAGGAGAAAAGCTAAATATAAAATCGGTCGGGTCAAAATTTACTTTTCATTCTCACCAATGGAAAACCTACATTTGTGTCAACTATTTTCTATTTTTCAACTATCATTTTTTTTATTTTTTTATTTTACATATGAACAATAAACTAGATATTAAGACTTAAAAAATTTAAAATTTTTGTGAGAAAATGGGGTACGTAAGAACAACGGCAAAAGTAGGCCAGATCATATCGAAGATATACTACCCCATACTAAAATTAAACATTGTCCTCAATGTTTCCTAGCCTAAGACTTAAAACCCTATACTAGAACTCAAAAAGTCGAATGCAAAATCCAAGCATGAATAAAGAATCAAAACAAAAATCTTAAGGCCATTTAAGTATGCTAAAAGAAAATGTTAGTCCGATATAATCATTCAAGGATATCGAATTTTTCCCCCCAAACATATTGGCAAGCAAAGGCTAGGAAGCTTGAATGGACCAGGACAAAACACCGAACACGAGAGTCTTCAGAAAATATTGGGTTAAATCTGCAAATAGTTACAAACACAAACAACAAGAAACGGAAGAGTACAAGCCTCCTCACATCACATTAGAAATAAGAAAGAAAATAGAAGGATAAGCATGGGGTTCCTCCCATGAAGCGCTTTATTTTTGGTAATCGAGTCACATAGCTAGACTCGATCCCCGAATTCATTCGTCCTTGGAGAAAGTGTGGAGATCCTGGACTACCTTGGGTGGTAAGTCCTCTCCGAAGTAATGCTTCACACGATGACCATTCACCTTAAAGTTTGGACCATCGGGTTGAGATAACTCGATGGTTCCGTATGGAAAAACTTTGGTGATGGTGAAAGGTCCTAACCAACGAGTTTTAAGCTTTCCGGAGAATATCTTTAGACGAGAGTTGAAGAGTAAAACTCGATCACCAACATTGAAAATGTGGTTTTTGATCTTTGAGTCGTGAAGTTTCTTCGTCCTCTCTTTATATATCAAAGAATTCTCGTAAGCTTGATCAAGAAGCTAATTAAGTTCATTAAGTTGAAGCTTCTGGTGATCACCCGCGGTTTTAAGATCGAAATTAGCATGTTTCAAAGCCCAATATGCTTTATGCTTTAACTCGATAGGTAAATGGCAAGTCTTTCCATACACTAACTTATAGGGCGTACAACCAATCGGTGTCTTAAAAGCGGTACGAAATGCCCATAAAGCATCATCTAGTTTGTCGGACCACGAGGCACGGTTTTCTCTAACCGTCCTTTCTAGAATACGTTTCAAGCCTCGATTGGACACCTCCCCCAAAACCCTTGACCGCGTCGTTGAGGGTGAAAAGCGATAGCTAGACATGAGTGACCATACTTAGACATACTTTAAGCAAACTGATCATTACAAAATATGGGTCCCACGATCGCTTAAATACGCTAGGTGTCTGAAATCGGTCAAAAAGAACTCAAAACTTTACTACAACTCTAGCATCATTTGTGGGGAGCGCCTTTGCTTCCACCAACTTTGAGAGATAATCAACGGCAATGAGGATATATTTATTCCCATGTGAAGACGGAAATGGTCCCATAAAATCGATACCCCATACATCAAAGATTTCACAAACTTTGATAGCGTTTTGAGGCATCTCATCTCGTTATGAAATTTTGCCTTGTCTTTGACACGTATCACAAGATTTGATCATAGTATGGGCATCTTGATATATGGTGAGGACCAAACAGACCGACATCAAAATACTTTTCCGAGGATTAGAATGAGGCACAAAGATGGCCCCCGGGGGGTCCTTCATAGGAACAAGCCTGATGATGTCAAAGAGCTTCTTGCCCATGCACACACCTTCGATTAATGATTTAGATTCAGCACAAATAACGAAAACATAGGATCGACCCAGAAATTAACGTTTAAACGCTCCTTTGAAAAACTTCTGTTCTTATTTGTCTGAGGTCTTCATTCCATTGATGATAAAATTCCCGCGATGGAAATTTGCCATAGTCCGCAAACCATGGTACTTTCACTAGAAATAACTCCACGAGTCTCAAAGGAAAATGTTTCCCATTTATGTCCTAGTTATCTAACACATCCCATATGAGGATTCTCAAGTCTAGATAAATGGATCCGCCGCAAGGTTCTCACTTCTATTTTTATCACGGATGGTGAAATCAAATTCTTGTAGGAAGAAGAACCCACCGAGCAACCTCCGACTTAGCGTCTTGTATTATTCACAAAGGTTACTCTTTAAAGCCGAGTGATCCGTATACAACTATGCTTTTAGATAAACAAGATATTGTAACAACCCCTAAAAATTATGAACAACGCAGCCTGAATACCACATGGGTGTTACGTCATAATACAGCAGCCTAGATCAAGAGAACGACCTCTAAGATTGAGTCGTTTGTAAAACAATCTCGTTGATTTTCGAAATCAAAATAATAGTTGGTTCCCATAATGCATCATCAATGAAAAACTTGAATGTAAATAGACTCCCATGCACATCAATTCATCCAAGCACTAATTCACTGAGAAAACATGCTTAAAGTTGTCAACATATAAATTTGGTTGAGTCATGTAGATAGTTTTAAATATGAATTAAGTTTCAACAAATATATTTATAACACCGTGTCCTCACAGTACAATTTAAATTGTTAGAAAATATGCACGACCATATTATTGTCACCAAAAGTACCAATATTATCCCAAAGAAATTTATAAAAATAACGCATGACAAATTACTGTCAACCAAATATGTATCACTTTTGTATTTTGTACGGGGGCCTATAGTCCCAACGTAATCCTACATTGTTACAACGTTATCGTTCCCAGGATAGCGTATCACTCGAACCAGGGGTTTGTCAATCCCGAATAAGATCTATATTATATCATCGCAGTAGGACATCACGCTATAAAGTTCGTTACCGGCGATAGCTTAATCACCCGAACAGGGATCCACTACCCGAATAGATTCATATTTCATAACATATCGCCTCACCCTCCAAGTGATTTACAGTTCATGACGCTGTGACGTAGACTTGTATGTACCCAATTCGGGCAGAGATTTAAAGTATATGTACTCCCGTTACCGGTGTCCCCTCCAAGAACACCCGGGAAGTAAAGTAAAAATATGTACTCCCGTTATCCGTGTCCCCATCCAAAACACTGGGCAGCTAATTTGTTGTTATCAGTTCAATCAGCCTAAGCTAATCCGTAATCATTTTAAATGAAAGTCAAGTATGTATTTGTGACCAAAAATGATGTCAAATCATGTATCTCATAGCGAGCTATGCAAATAAGTATGTAAACCAATTTGTAATCAATCATGTAAAATTCAGTTTGCAAACAAGCATTTTTCTCACACTACCAAAATATATGTAAAACGAGTAAAAACAGGAGCTATAAACTCAAACTAAATCCATTAAAAACTAATCACAAGTTGTTTATAGTTAACCGAGTAAGTATAAGAAGTTGTAGACAAGCTTGTATCCCCTTCGCTGGATTATAAAACATTCAGAAAGATTTAAAAGCGAGGCTAAGAACCACATTATTAAAACCACGATCAATTAATCCAATGTAAATCACAACTGAATCTAATCTCAACTATCCTCGACCACGACCTAAAATACTGTCGTTTGATTATAAACACGTAATAAATATAACCAACGAATGCATACATCGTTAACCTCACAAAATCATATAATTTTATATGTATTCATACATTATAAACATGTGATGAGAAATCCACGTTTGCGCGTCTTTAAACCTTAACACTTTAGTATAATTTATGTATATATACTATTTTACCGTCCAATATAAACTTAACTCTAATATTTAAAGGAAAGTTTAACTATTTTAACCTACCCGTTTTTAGAAACCAAACAATGATCTTAAAACTATTATTGAAATAATATAATAAACCGACTAAATTATTTTATCAATTCAAAATCGTAACTCATAATGTAATTAAAATTAATTATAAAATATCCGTTGACATTTACGTTTGACCTTTAGTTTGCCCCAGCTATATCTCAAGTTTTAAAACTGATAATCCTCGCGGCAAAGTAAAACGTCATTACGAACAACTTTCGTGTTTCGCCGGAAGGCTGAAACGGACTCGAAAGTGCTCAAATCGTTTAATTAATAAATCTGCCATTTTTAATATATATTAAAAATAACCTATTTTTCTACTAAAGTGTATATTTCGATTTCGTTCCAGTTTCTTCGTTATTGGGAGTTAAAAGTCCCGTTTTATATCAAAACGATCCTCAAAATAAAATTTTTAATTTTGTAAGACCAAATCTATCTTTTCCCAATCTCGAATCCAGAAACTCAATGTTACATTTCTGCTCTTAATTATTCGTTACAAAACGCGCCAAAGTCCGTTTTAGTTCAACTCTCGTCTAAAATATATCTAGTATCGCTTATAAGATTTAAATCAACCCGATTTAACATTTATATCACATATTATAGACGTCGCAAGTTTCATTAGATTTTCATCACATATAACAATTAATCGATAATATAAACGAAATTAATCGAATACTTTTAAATTAAACGCACCCTTTTCGTGTCAGACAACAATCACCACCCGTTTCCCGTGTTACAAAACCAAACAAACCACAACAACCATCCCAGCTGTCCCCCCCCACCCTTCCGCCTTTCCCACAGCCTAAACCCGACAAAGTACACTCCTATGTTGGTGGTTGTCCCCGGACTATCCCGGCTTGTCCCCGCCCCGATTCCCCCGATAAACCCGCCCGTAGCACCAAAACCAACAACCATTCCCAAATCCCTAAGCTTTGTGCAACCCACGACGCCGACCAGCTCGTTTCCCGCCAGGCGGTCCCCTGCTAGTCTCGAACCAAACGCACCTAATTGGGCGGCTGTCCGAAAACCAACCCGGCTGTCCCCGTTTTGTTAACCCACAAACCCACACACACCCGTGGGTGATAACCCGCGAACCAAACAACCCAACCCGACACAACCCCATACCCCCACCCCCCGGCTGTTAAACCCGCTGCGGTTCTAAACCCTGAGCCAAACGCACCCCTACCGGTGCAAAACCAAACCAGTCGCACCCCTTTTTGTACCAAGACCCACCCCGACTCCCTCTTCGGTGGCTGTCACCCCGACCCACCCCATGGTGGCGGCTGCCCACCGAACCAAACCACCCTCGTGGTGGTTTTATACCGAAACAAACACCCCTTGCTGTTATACATAGCAAACAAACACACCCCCCCCCCCCCCCCGCAGATAAAACCAACCAAACGCACCCTATAAAAACGTCAATCAGCCTCGCCTAATCGCGCCCCATAGTGGCAGCTGCCGCCCCCTTTAGAGGTGGGTTTAACAGTCCGAATCAAAACACCCATTGTGGTGGTTAAGTACCACCAAACGCACCCTGTTGGTGCGGACTAGAAACCCAGCGCACCCTTTATGGTGACAGCGGGGTGGAGATGGTTGTGGTTTGGCTATGTAGATGGTGGCGCGGCTGTGGTGGTTTCGGTGGGGGTAGCGCGTGGAGGAGAGTGAGTATGGGGATCGGGTAGATTCGTTGATGAGGATAACATTTGGTGTTCGCCGGAAAAATCCGCCGGAAAAGTTTTCCGGCGGCGGCGGCATGGTGGCGACGGTGGCTGGCCGGCAGCCGGAATTTATGGGAGGGGAGGGAGAGTTTATGAGTATGTGTGTTATACAAAAGATGGAAATGAATATGAAAATGAAATGAGATATAAGATTTTATATATATATAAAAGAAAGTGAAAAGTCCCCCATAGTCTAGGGTTCATTTTGTAACATTTATTAAACAGTAGTTTATTTATAGAAGCGCTCGGGACTCATTTGAGCGACTTAACGGATGATTCAACGCACGAAACTTGTGCCATTGTTTTTCGAATCATTTTTCTGATAAAAATGAGTATTCACTTGATAATATTTCATAAATATATTATAATATTTAATAAAATATTTGTTATTTATTTTGTGAACCGGTTACGCATTGTCTGAAGTAAAAATGGATTTAAGCTCGAGTATTCACGTTATCAACAACGCTTCTAATTAAAAATGATGAATAATTTATTTAATATTTTTATTAAATAAATACTGATAACTAAAAACAAATTTAATTATTTTTGTGTGCCAGCGTTGAATGTTTTGTAACTTAAATGTTTGCGGTGGCAGTTTTTAGCCCTTTTCGGCTCGTTTCCAGGTCTCGGGCAAAACTAAAAAGTTGTCAGGAATGTCGTTTTACATCAAATTGCTTTAGAGTCCGAGTCGTGAAAACGTGATTTAGATGATCGTTCTTATAAGTCAAGCCAGACCCTAAAAGTCAACGATTGAAATCGTCATTCAAAAATTCGAAAATTCTCGGATGGTTAAACAGTACCTACCCCTAAAAGAAATCTCGTCCCGAGAATAAATGTTCGTGTTATCCGCTTGTGTTATCAAGGAAAGACTTAAGTTTAATAAACTCGCTTCCTAAAACCAAGATCTATAACTTTATTCAGCAATATCTAATGTTTTGACATTTCTTAATATCCATAAATTTCGGCTAGGTTGACCAGGATATCCAATCCATTAGAATAGGTATCTCAAAATATATCATTACAGATCTTATGGCTGGTATAACCGCGTTATAGGGAAAGTCATCCATTATAGTAAAAACCTCAAGAAATAATTGTGTATCCCGCGTTAGTATGTTTTTGTATAAGTTTCAAATGTCGAAGGACGGAGTCTCGTTCTATCTATCTGAAGGGTTCGATGATTCACACATCAACGTGGCTTATGATGGTAAGTACCCAACTTACTTTGCAGTACTAATTAGTATCATGACTTAAATTGGTGTATTATTTGTCTGCAATGAGTAATTCAACTGTGTCCCTTGCTTGGGACTTCCCGCAGGTCACCCAAACCAGTGCTACTCTCACTCAAGCACGCTCAACTGCCAGTTCTTGGCAGTACTAGGATGTATCGCGACCTAAGTCTTCCTACTAGTGGCCCGAAATGAATAGTCCAACTATATGTTTCGTTGATAGGTGTTTATCTCGTTTAAGGGGAGTTGCCTTGCCTATTGGATAAAGTTGTATCAGTCGGGACCGCTCCAGGACCCAACAGTAGCGACCATAACGTCAATATTATAACAAATGGTGACGGGATATTGCACTCAGTCTGTTAGCTCCACAGACAGTTCGTGATTGCAAGGACTTGCAATGGAAAAAAGTAATAACTTAAGAATGAGATAAGGTAGCTCCAAGTGAGGCCTTAAGATTTTGCTGAGTAGTAAGACACGATTGTGTCTTTAGACCCTTTTAACGGATTCTGATGATTATCGATTTCAGGTTCATACTCGTGTCATATCGGATACCATTAAGCCCACTCATTTATAATTTCTTATTTACATAAAGAAGCGTCCAAATTTATGTAAGTAAGAAATGATAAACCTATGGTTCGGTGATTTATAATTTATTTATTTAACTGAAGAGGCGTCCCAATCCTTTCAAATAAATAAATTATAAATCATCCTACTTAATAATTCCCGGTGCAATACGCGTACTCTCATAACCTTCAAGGTAGTTGACATGACGATGCATGTGTTCTACTGAGTATGGGACGAGTGATTTAAAACTCGTCTTTGAAAGCTGGGAGTAAAAACTGCCAGGCGAGATCAACATAGAGTTCAAGATAATTAATGAGTACTAATCGGTTTCGAGTAAAGTTACAGGTAAAGATCTCTAGTAAACAAATCATTATAGTGAATTACCAAACGATCCTCCTATTACAAGTCCTGCCTATACAAGACTTGCAATACTTAGATTCATAACACAATCCCGTGTAAACAGAACTGTGACGGGCTTTGTTAATATAGCAATTATCATATCAATCCTCATATTACAAGTTCCGCCTATACAATACTTGTAAATAACTTAAAATTCATACTTAATTCCATGTAAACAAAATTATGACGGTCTCCGTGTAATACGATATTATATAAAGGATATGAAGAAAATAATATTCTTAGAGACCATTGTTTAACTTACAATGTCTGAGAACAAAATGAGACCATTGTGCAACTCACAATGTCTACGAATAAGATGACCCGTTGTATAACTCTAAATGCCTGAGGTAATAATTGAGACCATATCTTTAACTCACAATGTCCTGAGGTAATATTTGAGACGATTGTGCAATCACAATGTCTGACAATATAATTGAGACATTGTGGCAACCCACCACTGTCTTATGAAACGCTCCGGTATTTAATATAAAAAACCATATATAAATAAAGCTTACGATATACTGCGAAAGGAATGCAAGCATATCATTATATATATGTTATGCCACGTAGATCACTTAAATGTAGCAACGTAATGTAAGAGCACATAACAAGTAAGTGATATATCACTTTGAAAATGTTTGTTGTGATGCAATATTTGTGAAAACGGTTATAGTCTAGGGTAAAATATGCAACCTAGTTCTCTATAACCATTGCTCTGATACCAATCTGTAACACCCCCAAAAATCACATACAACGCAGCGGAATGTTACTTCGTAATACACAGCAATAGATACAAGAGAACGACCTCTAGGTGTCGTTTGAATAATAACATTTGTTGATTTAATAAAAATCTGAATTTAATAATACATTTGTCCCATAATTTTGCATCACAATGAAAAGCTTGAATGTAAAGACTCCAATGCACATCAAATAGTCCAAGCATCTAATTCACCTGAGAAAAACATGCTTAAAAGTGTCAACATTAAAAGTTTGGTGAGTTCAAGATAGTTAAATATGAATGTAATATCACTGTATCATCACATACCAGTAAACAATCCTGGGAACAAAGGAATTTATAAAGAATGCATAACACATTTTATGTCACCAAAAGTACCAAATCTTATCCCAAAGATTTTATAAAGAATGCATAACACATTTTATGTCATCAAAAGTACCAATCTTATCCCAAAGATTTATAAAGAATGCATAACACATTTTATGAACAAAATTGAGTCACTATATAAATTCCGTGACATTTCCCGCACTATATAAATTCCGTGCCCGCACTATACAAATTTCGTGCCATGTTGGGGAGGCCCGAAGGTCCCAACGATATAATCCGACATGTTATAACGTTCGTTTTTCCCATGATGAGCTAGTTCACCGAACGGGGTTGTCAGTCCGAATAGATCTATTTTAATCATTCACGTGGACATCAACGCTATAAGTTCGTTTACCACCAAGTGATCTCGCAAATCAACCGAACAGGGATCCACACCCGAATAGAATTATATTTCATACATTCGCGCTCACCCTCCAAGTGATTTATAGTTTCATGAAGACGCTGTGGACGTAGACTTGTATGTACCCTAATTTGGCAGTGATTACAAATAATGCAGTATATATTACTCTTCCCGTTTACCATCCGGTTACCCCCCAAGAACACCCGGGCTATAAAGTAAATTGCGTATATACTGCCCGATACCGGAGTCCCCCTCCAAGAAACACCCTGGGCAGTAATGTAAAAATATGTACTCCCGTTACCGCCGGTGTCCCCCCCCCAAGAACACCCGGACAGTAATTTTAATTGCTATCAGTTCAATCAGCCTACGCTAATCGAAATTAATTTCAATGTAAAGTAATGGCATTTGTGACCAAAAATGGAAGTCAAATAATGTATCCATAGCTAGCTAATGCAAAATAAGTTATGTAACCAATTTGTAAACAATCCTGTAAATGGCATTTGTAAACAACAAGTTCTCACCCCAAAACTATATGTAAAACCAGTAAAACAGGGGCTATAAAACGCACAAAAAATCCTTTAAAACCATCACATTAGTTTTATAAAATTAACCGAGTAAGTATAAGGATTTGTAGACAAGCCAATGTATCCCCTCCGAGGTTATAAAACATTCAAAGATTGAAAGCGAGGTATGAAACTCGCACATTAGAATAAAGACCACGATCCAATTAATCCAATTAAAATCATTCAACTTGAATCTGCAACGAAATCTCAGACTACGACCTATAATTAATGTCGTTCGATTATAATACACGTATTAAAATAACGACCAACGATGCGTACATCGGTTTTCCTACACGAAAATCAAACATATTATAATATGTAATGCAGGTCATATATACATGTGGATGAGAAATCCACGATGCGCTCATAAACCTTAACCCTTAGTATATAATATGTATATATACATTTTCCGTGCCAATATAACTTATCTCTAATATTTAAAGAAAGTTATTATTTTTAGACCTTATCCCGTTATTTAGAAACGAATAATGATCCTAAAATAATTAATTGAAAATAATATATTAACCGACATTAGTTTTTTGACCGCCGCTATATCTCACACTTTAAAGCAGACAATCCTCGCGGCAAAGTAAAACGTCATTACGAACAACTTTCGTGTTTCGCCGGAAGGCTGAAACGGGCTCGAAAGTGCTCAAATCGTTTAATTAATAGATATGCCAGATTTAATATATTAAAATAACTTATTTCTGTATTCAAGATAATATTTCGTTTTCGTGCCAGTTTATTCAGTTATTGATAGTTATATGCCCGTTTTTATAATCATAAATGTCCGTCAAAATATAATTTGTTATATTTTATAAACCAAAGTCTAAGTTATCGAAACCTCGAATCCCGAATCTCATGTTCTATTTTCTGTTTTAAATTACTCGTTATATATAAAGGTGCCAAAGTCCATTTTCAGTTCAATTCTCGTCTAAAGCATATCTAATATCGCTTATATATCAATATAAGTCCCGTTTTAATATTAATTTCATATTTTAACTAGACCGCGCAGTATAATATTTTTCATCACATTTTATATAAATCGATTAAATGAAACAATTTATATATTTTCGTGTTAATCAAACTCACTTTATTTCGGTGTCAACATAATCAAATGCACCCGTTTCAGTTGCAAACCCAAACCAACCCAAACAACACGACGCCCCGGCTGCCCCCGGCTGTTTCGCAGCCAAACTCACGCACCCGACCCGACTGATGGACAGCCAAACGCACCCTTGTGCGTGGCTGTTTTGACAGCCAAACGCACCCTTGTGCGTTTCTGTCTAAACCAAACACACCCTTTTGTGTTATAACCCAAACCAACCCTTTTTCCCCGGCTGTTTGGCAGCCAAACTCACGCACCCGACCCGACTTATGGACAGCCAAACGCACCCTTGTGCGTTTCTGTCTAAACCAAACGCACCCTATATCCGGTGATAACCACAAGAACCAAACGCCCCTTTGTGTTATAACCCAAACCAACCCAAACACGCCCTAGGGGGGCTGTTACAAACCAAACGGACCCTTTTCTGTTGTATAACAACCTGACGCCCCCTGGTGCTCATTTTACAAACCAAACGCAAACCAAACCCATGCCCGACCCGGCTAGACCCGGCTGCCCCGCAAACCAATGCACCCTCATCGGGTGTTAACCCACAACCCGACCCGACACAACGCACCCTAGTCGGCTGTGGTCCCAAACCAACGCACCCCGTCGCGTGGTGGTCACAGCCAAACGCACCCTACGGCTGTGAACCCACAACCCGGTGCACCCTTGTGGTTTATACTCCCAACCCAAACAAACCCGACATCCCTTGGTGGTTATAACCTTAACCCGAACGCACCCTTAGTGTTTACACAGCCGAACCAAACCACCCCTTGGTGGTGGTTTTCACCACAAAACAAACCCATAACAACCCGACCCGACACCCCCCCCCCCCCACTGCTGCTGACCCGCGACCCAACACACCCATCGTGGTGGTGGTATTAAAACCACACGCACCCTTCTCTTTTTTTATAACAACCAAACGACCCTTCTTTTCTGTAAACAAAACCAAACGCACCTTCTTCGGGTGGTGGTTGTGATGATGATGATGGCTAAAGGTATGATGATGGTGGCGTCGGTGGGGAGTCGCGAGTGAGGGAGAGTGATGGTGGGGATCGGATAGATCGGGGGATGGGGAGGATTTTTGGTGCTGGCCGGAAAAGCTCGCCGGAAAACTTTTCCAGCGGCTGTGGTGGTGGTCGCCGGCTGTCGGATATTTGGGAGAGAGAGGGAGAGTGGTGGTGTGTGTATT
>BQNB010126833.1:0-19534 GCA_026074375.1 Tanacetum coccineum | reverse complement strand
TCTTCATACTACCTTACCCCTAATATGGTTGATCCCTCTTAAGTGTTTTAATGCATGTAATATACTCTTAGGGGCCTTGTAATAGTTTTTATACTACCTTACTTGTACGTTGACTTAACAGAATATTACATAGACGGCGGGTTCGTGCAATTTGTTCATGAATTAGGAAATACTTACACATCGCATCACAAGTATGACAAAGCAATAGGTTTAATTGGATAGCTAGCAAGAAGTGGTGCATCACAGGTGAATAAGCTTCATTGTATAATTGTCTTATTAGAATTAAGAGTAGTTTAATTAGTTTAAAACAAAACCCGAGATTTTACTTGCTTTCTAAAAAATATAAAAACACAAAAATAATCTTCCTTAAACCCTTAGACCTTAGTGAACATTCAATCCGGCCTTCGCAATGTTATTTCCCTAGAGAACGATAACAACCACGAGTCTTGCCGATACTACACTACAACGATTAGGTGCACTGCCTAGGAAGTTGTAAAATTTCTTGTTGAAGTCTAACGACAACCGCATCAAAAGTCACTTTGGTGAGAAAGACAAATCAACATTCTTTAAGTGGTTTCCCTTGATAACCCATTAAGATCGACTGGTATGTTTTTGTTATAACTTTTTTACAGTAAAAAAATATATTTTATAGATCTATGACTTGAAAATATGATTTTATTTTTACATATCTACAAAAAATACAAGCAAGTTTTCTGAAGTTGTATCCAATGCACATGTATAAGGAATGCTTCATAAGAATGATGGCAATGAAGACAAACTTTCACAAGATTAAATGGAAAACTATGAAAGAGATGGACAACGTATTATGAATGGGCATTTAACGTAGAAATGAATGATTGAGAATAATATGTATGTAAAGAACCTTTTAGATGAATCCGTTTTAATAATGGAATCAGAAGACATCATATATATGTAGCAAAGGAAAATGAATAATTTTATAAACGTTCAAAACATCACTTCATAAAAGTATGCATTTATTAATTATAGAAAGTTTAATCCAACAACAATGATGTATATGCTACAAAAATAATAGAAGTTTTATAATATGAATTTATTTAACACAATATACCACATAAATAAATAAAAACCTGAAGACTAAAATTTAAAAATAAATGCTCACATGTTTATGCAATTTACCAAAAAATAATAGACAAACAATAAAACAAAAAAAATACGTTTGACTTACCCAGAAAAACAATACGTCCTTTTTTAATAAACAAAACACAAGCACGGGTTTAAATTTGACCCATGATCTATTGTTGACAATAAGTTACTAAAAAGTTGTTAAATCAAGGCTGTATAACAATGTAAGCATTAGACATTAACATGGTAAAAAAAACTTGTCAAATTTTGAGATGAGAAGCGAGTATAAATTGTACTCTAAATTTTTTGATCCTTCCATCACAAGTAGAGTTGCATACAAGAAGCACAAATTAACCTATTAAGATTGAAGAATGTTCAAAGTTCTCCACGATATCACTTATTGTTTTAATAGACTTAAAACGTACAACTATATAACCAACCTCATAAGCAATTAGCTTCAAACACTCGCTAAGCCACTATCAAATGTTAAAAAAGATGCTTTTGTGAAATGCGAACATAGCAAAAGTGCGTATATGAAAATACAACATTTATAGGATCTATATGATTGTAAATATGACAATCTTTATTTATACCTGATTAAGAAACACAAATTTAATATTTTCTATCAAGAGAACACATATAAACTATAATTCAACGGCATAGGGACTTTATTCGCTATTAGTTTAACTACATGAAGTTATGATCAAATAAGAAGTTTTCTTAAAATAAGAAGGATAAGAAGTAACTACAACCGCATATTCGAGATGCACCGACTTAAATTAGACGCATCTTTATAATCTTAGATACATTATAACGCATCATAATGTGTTTATAAACTTTTAATTAGATGCATATACGTATATTAGATGCATTTCATTTTTTCTCTTGTTTTTTGTTCCTCTGCATGTGCCAAAATCATGAAAATCAATTTGCACCATCTACGCATCAAATTAACGTTCGAAACTCAAAATGGTGCATCTAAATGAATAAAAATGCATCTAATGTAAGTCATTGCATCTCAAATGTGTGGTTTTATTCACTTCTCACCACTTCTTATTTTAATTTACTTCTCACTGTATCCATACTCTAACTACATAAGTCAATTAAAATATTAAAAATCTAGTTATTCTCTATTATTTCAAAGCTAGCACTGGACCCATGTCAGATGCTACTATGACCTGCAAAGGCATAACTTGTGTCAAAGAGAAACCATACATAAACAACAAAGTAAATTATAGATGTGGTTAACATGTGATTATGGGTGTGAAAAGGAAATACATAAATAGAGCAATGAGATAAAAGTATACAAATGAAAGGGGATTACTTATAAAAATTGTATTCTTGTAAGTTATCTGTCTACAAAGGCGGTACAGTATACATCCCAGACCGTAGCAAAGCACTCACAATCCGGTTGATAATACGGAAAACTACTAAATTCCCCCATATGGCTACATGTTGCAATATCGTAAAGGGGCTGCAACATCACATAGTGAATCAATTTTAATGACACATTGTACGATCCCAAATATACTACTTAACCATTTTCGCATATAGGAAATAAGCAAGAAATAAGATAGAAAAGAGATGAAGAAGATGGAGAGAAATAAGAGGGTGTTTGCACAAATGTATGTGTGTGTGACAAATGAGACAACCAACCTTCTTCACACATGGAGAAGGTGTATTTAGACCACAACATAGGCCAACTCTTATGAGCTTGATAGGCCGTATGATTTTGGTCTTGGGCCGGACTCGAGATTACTTGGGCTTAAGCCCGCAACACTTGCACAATTAGATTACATTAAACGAGTCTGATTCTCGTAACTAGCCTATTACAACATATATTTAAGAAAGACCAAGTTTCATTGTTTGACTCAATATTTTGAGGCTAACAATCTCTCTCGAAGCGAGGTCTTTGAAATTTTGTTATCGTTACGTTCTTGAGTCTTGATCTTGGTCTTGGTCTTTATCTTTTTTATAGGCTTGTTCCTTCATGACGTGTGATTTTTGATCTTGAGCTTTTGTCATTGTCTATTGACTTGTATTTAGTTCTGAGATTTTTAAATCATTTCCTTGTTTGTCTTTATCATTATTGCCATCTTGCGATCTTGTGTCTTAACCAACATGCTCATACTATGCATCATCTTGAAAGCTTGCTAACAATCTCCCTTGACAATCTTTGTCTTGATAATCTTGATAACTTTAGGAAGATCTTGAATATTAGAGTTGCGAAAGTCTTTGTCTTTATTTGAACTTTAGCTTTCTTGATTCTTGAATCTTGATGCTTATAGTAGTCTTTGTAGCTTGAGCATGAGCATGTGGTTGTGAATCCGACTCAGCTGGAATGGGGTAGATACGCCATCGTCTAGACCTGCAATTATGTTAGTAATAAACAACATATATGGACGAATATGGCTTTGTCATTTGTCAGAGTTCGGTTACGTGAACCTTCGGTTCCCTATTTTATAGTATAAATAATGTACATGTGATCAGGTAGGTTCAAATAACCTCCTTGACAGGGTTTCCAACTCAAAGTGTTAGATCCTCTAATGTAGATGCATTAGATTCACCGTACTTGCTTGTTCTCATTACCGAAACGTCTCAAAGCAGACAACACGATAAGAGTGAATCAGTTAGTTACTGTATGATGTGTCATTGTGCGTAGGTAATATATATTATCAAGTTTTACTATTTATATTTTGTCAACTTTACCTAAAAATAACACTAACGGGCAGTGTACCCAATCATTTGTAGCTTCATTGGTAAGTAGGGTGTCGATCACTAAGAGCGAGAGCGTTAATTCTTAATTCAATTAGTATTTTAGTTATCTAAGTTAGTTCTAAATTATTCTATTCTATGTTAAACCTAAGTTAAACCTAAAACTAACGCAAGGGAGGTTTTTAGTCTGAGAGACTGGCACGAGTTTTGGGTATATAACCTAAGGTTTTGATGACAATAACACACACAAGTTGATAGACAAAAGATACAGAAGCTGTCAAGCCTAATATAAGGAAAATGTATTAGCCAATTTAATCTAATAATATGTCTTGATTGTCCATTCGTGCAATGATTGTATTAATTCATTGGTGGTATATCATTCTAAAGTTAGGTGGATCTTCTCTCTAGACTCGAGGTTTGTTACTAGTTAATCCTGTCACAATTAACCTAAACCCGCATAAAATTCACACCGTTGATTATAATCTATCTAGGAAACTATATTGGTGGTTATATTGATTCCTAGCTCATGGAGGCTTTACCAACTTACTGCTTAAAAGAAATTCATATACTAGTAGTCCACGCCTACTTAACTACCTATAGAAACAGGACGTTATATGTAGTCTTAAGTCACCGGCTTAGTCTACCTATCCACTTAACCATAGATCAAAACAGGGCTTTCTATTGGTGATCCTATTAGCCTAGCTATATAAATAAGCGTTATGTGCTTCTATCCCGAAATCTTAGCCTACGCCCACACAACACTGAAGTTACAGCGCATTAAATATGTAGGACTAGACCCAGTTGAATGATAGGTAAAACACATAATTAAGCACATAAATGGGTAGGAAGTGATAAACATAATCAACATGCAACGAATAAGGAACAATCGATATAAAGACAAATCAAAACATTATATTATCATAAACATGGCTAATACCTAAAGGTATTAGCCGATAGTCATTGTAACAGTACACAAAATCATAGATGAACGATTAAACATAATGCTAACCGAACGCGTATAGTAGAGTGTAGAGATTACAAGGGTTTTCACATGGATTAGAACACTTTGCAGGACCTTCTTGGCTTCTTTTTCGTCTGAAAATCAAACATGGCGGTAATGCATACCTAAAAACGTATTTAGAGTTTGGTATTTATAGACTCTAAAAATTAGTCGATACGGCGTATCTAAAAGTTCAATACGGCGTATTGGGGTTACTTGGCGTGGGCTCCACGAATAAAATATTCCAGAATTTTCTTAAGTTGCCTTCAATACGGCGTATTGGATTTTTGGATATGGGGTATTGACCAATACGGAGTATTGGGTCTTCGGATACGGAGTATTGACCAGTATTGGGTCTTCGAGTATGGAGTATTGACCAATACGAAGTATTGGGTCTTCGGATACAGAGTATTGACCAATACAGAGTATTGAGGTTTTGGATACAGAGTATTGGCTGTAAACGTGCTTTTCTTAATAGTTGACCAAAGTATCATATACGGCGTATTGATGTCATAATCAGTCAACTTTTTCAAACTCTTCGTTTATGCTTCAAAACACGCCCTTTTCTCCATCTTTTGCCAAATGCTCGATAGTTACTGCAAATAACAAATATAAACGATTAAGTACCAATTCATGCAATAATTATACAAAATGGGTAATAAACATGGGATAAATGATGTTATAAAATAGACGTTATTTGTGTCATCATTGTCTTACTGATTAAGTCATCAATTCATTTACTAGACCAAAATCGATATCCAATTTACACAAGCTTGATTCATATAGAATCTCGTAAGTCACCTACCGTAATGTTGTTTGATGTTGACAGTGGAAAGATTTCTATTCGTCACTGTAAATAGTAAAGAGTATCACTCTGAATGTTCTGGCAAAATCACAAGGATAATGCGTAGGACTCTTTGTTATCACTTGTGCTCTAGATTTTGAACAACAAGTGTTTGTCGTGAATGTGTCCTAATGAGATTCATAGATTGATCTTTTGGCTCTAGACTTGATTTGTGCATTTTGGTTTTAGTAATCGGAGGCTGGAGCTGACTGCCACCTTTTTAATATCAACTAACTCGAAGTGAGAAAGTCAATAGAAGTTGTGTTGATCTTCGTGAAAAATGAGACAAGTATCTATTGAGAGAAACTTGAATGGCTAGGAAGGGTTGTGCAGTGCATCACTGGGTCCATGATGTCTTTCTTTAATACAAGAATTCATCTTTGTGAAGACTGATAGCATATGTATTGACCCGGTTCCTGCCTTAATTTGTATGAAGGGCTTCATTCTTTAGACCCTTTATCCTTGCATTTCTTTTTCATTCTTCAACCCCTTCAATGTTTATCAAGACGTCATTACTAACACCGTGTTGTGATTGTTCCAGTGTTAGCTCATGCCTTAGTCGACATTATTCTCGTCTCTCATTCTTCTCCAAATCATACCTAAGGACTGCGATTTTTAACTATGGTGTGTCCTTAGGTAGATCCCTCCGGTTTTGGTTGGATCATAGGACTAATGCCTAACCTAACCACCTTATGACTTTATAATCGTCATGATTTAATAGGTTGTTGGGTATTTAATCGTAACTATAAAACCATTGAAAATCAATCAAAGTGTTTGATAGAATATCAAAACGTTTGACACTTTGAGAGTTTCATATTTTTAAAAACTCCCCTTTCGCACGTGCATCGATAAACGAAAGTGTTTTGCACATGTGAGTAGAAGTGAAAAGTGCTTTGAGTCATTCATATCACTTATTATTTGGTAGATCACATTTTAATCATATTTCTTCTCTTGTTTTAAACACTAAGTCACTTAGTTTTGAAATACCAAGTGATTAAAATTGTCATGAAAAAAATTCAAGGGAAGAGAAATGTGTCAGCATGAATTATGTGAAACTTTTTCTTTTTGCTCCCCCTCAATTTTATATATGTTTGACACCAAAGAAAATTGACACCAATTTTTAAAAAGAATATAAAATTAAGGGCGAGACAGTGTTGAGCACACAATTTTGAAAGATTATGAAATGTCATTGAAGAATTCTTAAAAAATTGTGCTCAAACACTTAATCATCTTATAACAAATAATCAAAATTAAGTTGTCATTATTACCGAGTTTTTATTAAGAGACTCTTTTAATGTTTTGAATACATAAGAATTGTCGTGAGATAATATATCCAAAAGCATTAAAACATTGCTTTTCAAACCCCCCCCCCCCTTTAAAAATTAACTCATTAAAAAAAATGATACCATTCGTTAAAATGATCGTATTTGAAAACATTGTGAGGGAAGGAGTGTTGAACACACAATTTTGAAATATTTTGAATTGTCGTTGAAAAATTCTTGAAAAATTGTGTTCAACTCTTTGAAAAACCACATGTTAGAAGACTTCTCTTCTAAAGCTAAGGATAAGCGCACTTATGCGTACTCTCTCCTTTGTCATTGAGGTCCGAGTTGCAATCTGAGAGCGATTACAAGTCATAAAGAAAATTAGAAATGACATGTTTTGAAACTTTTTAACTCTTGCTCGAACTTCATTTACATACCTGTGACAATATTAATCGTCATTTCTAGTTACGTAAATGTTATCGATTCCAAGAGACATGTAGAGAAGATTCTTTTTGGAATTTATGATTTTCTGATATTATATTTGCTTTTTGAAGTTTTATATTTTTGTATTTTGATTTTATATGTTTTATATTTTTGTATTTTCTTTTTCAAAAATATTTACAATTCGATGTTTGATGAAATCTATCAAGCAGATTCATTTGCAAGAACCTCCAGTTCTGCTGGAGTCAAACATCTCATACCAAGTCGTCTGACAAGATACTCAAACCTATCTTACGAAAGAGCTTTCATAAACATGTCAGCTAGCTGGTATTCAGTTCTGACAAAGTACAGTTCAATTATACCATGTTCAACCTGTTCCTTTATGAAGTGGTAATGGACATTGATGTACTTGGTACGGGAGTGTTGCACGGGGTTGCATGAGATTGTTGTGGCTGACTAAGAGTCGCAGTACAACTGTATTTTGTTGTAGTCGAAGCCATAATCCTTAAGCTGTGTCCTCATCCACATTACTTGAGCACAACTTGCGAATAACGCCACGTACTCTGCTTCAATTGTAGACACTGCAGTGCAGTCCTGTTTCTTTGACATCCAACTGACTAACTTTTCACCTAAGAACTGTATTCCTCCAGAAGTGCTTTTGCGAGTATCAAGGCATCCGGCATGATCAGCATCTGAAAATGCGGTTAGTTCAAAACTAGATGCCTTCGGATACCAGAGTCCCATGCTGATGGCTCCCTTTAAGTATCGAAAGATTCTTTTAACCTCCTTGAGGTGCTTTTCCGTTGGTCTTGCTTGATAACGTGCATAGTAACTTACTGCTTGCACTATGTCTGGTATGATGGAAGTTAGATACATGAGTGACCCGATCATACTATGATATCGTGTTTGGTCTACGGGTGTTCCACTCAAGTCTGCATCCAGTTTAGGTTTAGTAGCCATCGGTGTACCAAGGCTATCACATTTGTCTATTCCATGTTTTTTAAGTATTTATAAAGCGTACTTGGCCTGGTTGATAAAGATACTGTGTGGGGATTGATGGATCTGAAGTCCTAAAAAGAATTTCATTTCCCTCATTAAGGACATCTCAAATCTACTGTGCATCAGTTTTTCAAACTTTCAAGAAAATTTTGGGTTTGTAGACCCTAAAATTATGTCATCGACGTAAATTTGCACAAGTAGAATGTCCTCCCCGTATCTTATCGTGAACAAAGTAGGGTCTATAGTACCTTTAGTGAAACCTTTGGACATCAGGAATGTTGAGAGTTCATCATACCAGGCTCTTGGAGCTTGCTTTAATCCATATAGAGTTTTCCTTAGACGGTAGACTTTTTTTGGATGATTACCCGTCTGGCTGATTAACATAAACCTCTTCCTTCAGCGGACCATTAAGAAAATCCGTTTTAACATTCATCTGGTAGATTGGAAAATATTTGTGTGCATGGTATGTGCTTAATTACACATACCATTTTCCATTCTAAACGGACTTAAACGTCTAAAAACATACCAAAAATACATTGTATTTGTATGTTTGCATTTGTATTGTGCAGGAAACGGATATTCAAGAAAAGGAGCAAAAAGAAAGCCAAAAACAAACAAATCCAAGCACGAGATGGAAAGGACCAAGTCAAGTCAAAGTCAAAAGTCATCAAAATGAAGATTTTACAACTTGAAGGGCTAAAACTGCCAAAGCCTAAAGTTGTATTACAAAAGATTAAAAAGACAAGGGCCAAAACTGCCAACCGGGTAGATATTGCATTTAAGTTATACAACTTCAGGGAACCAAACTGCCTACTCCCCCAAAAAAGTCTTCTTTCCCGCCCCAAAACCCAGTTACAACTGGTATGTCGCCCCATACCTTCTCCTCTGCAAAACCACTTCTCTCCCTAGCCAAAATCATTTCATCCACCCTACTACCCCCCCCAGTTGTATAAAAGCCATGTTGGCAATCCCTCACCTTTCCCAAGTATCTTCAATGGCTAAGATTGACTCCAAAGAAGCACAAATGAAATCAAAGGCTGGGATTTTTGCATTGGATTACACCTCACACAAACAAGCACACGTCGTTTATGCTCTTCCAAAGAACAACAAGCTGCAAGTCCCAGAACTCGGCTAAAATAGAGCTTTTTGTAGCCTTTTGAGCACTAGTCTTATTTTTTTTAATCTAGTTTTTAAGTTTTAATACAACTTAGCTTATTTTTAGTTATTTACAGCTTTTATTTCCAGCTTTGTAACACTTTCAAAATTAATGCAAGTTTGAAGTTTTTAAATCAATACCAGTGTTAAGTTACTTTAATCTTAAGTTTTGTATTCACCAATCACCACAAATAATACGTACATCTTAGGTAATGGATGATAATTCCAGTTCTGTATGGGCATTTGGACTCTCACTAACTTGTTTCCTCGAAGTTAGAGCATGTAGATCCTTGATTTAGGCCTTTTTGAGCAAGGGGGTTGTAAGTCCTCTTTCTTTTCTACTTTACTTATGCTATTGCATAACTGACTAATTTATTTAATAAACCTGGTTGGATTTTAAGTTAATACTGCTAGACCATTTCATGGCATATTTACGTGCTTATTATTGATTATATAATTTGCTTCTAAAGTGTTTTGTTACTTTGGTATTTTGATAATCTGTTTTTAATAAAAAGTGATTATTGGGAAATGTTAAAGGGCTATTGTTGAACAAGCATTACTAACTCCAATTATACTCGCTAGTTTGATTTTTAGGAACAGTACTAACTTGAAGCCTAGCATTACTAACTCCAAAGTTAGTACTATGTGTAGTTCATTTAGTTAGTACAGTAGACCATTTCTGCCGTTATTACATATTGTCTCGTACTTATTTAAGATTATATTAGCTTTTTTTAGAGTAAATTAAACCTATTTTCCTTTACTTTTCTTTAGGGTAACTATTTAGCTTATTTCCCTATTTTACAAAAATATTTTAAGAGTTTTTTCAGTTTTAGTCTTTCATCCTTATTTATCAATTTATTTGTCTTATTCCAATCACAAGTGCCTTAATAAGGTTAGGTGATACTTACTGTTTTTAGCTTTGGTTTGCTTATTTAAATATTTCTTTTTAAGTCTTGTTAGCCAACATACTAACCTTAACCTAACAGGTACCAACTTTAGCCTAGCCGTTACTAACTCCTAAGTTAGTACTTGGTAGTTAAAACTGTAAGTACTGTTGTTAGTGTACAGACTTTTAACTTGTTTTTAATTTAGCTTAATTGCTTTTAGTATTTGGTTTATAGAGTTTAGTTTAGCCTATTTTTGATTTGTTTAAGTTTATTTGAGCTTATTTGCGCTTTAGTGTAAAATTTTTAAACGTTTTTTCCTTTTCTAGTTTGATTCTTACCAGCATATTTTTCTTATGCTAATTTTTATGTGCTTTTGCTTATTTTTATCAGTTTCTGTGCCCAATCATTCTTGTGACATTCAAACACAAATTCATTCAATCTACTTTCTATTTTTCCATCTCAGCCTCCTTGGACATAACGACCCTAGTTTCTCTATACTCTTCCTGATTAACATAAACCTCTTCCTTCAGCGGACCATTAAGAAAATCCGTTTTAACATTCATCTGGTAGATTGGAAAATATTTGTATGCATCGTAGGCAACAAAAGTCCGAACTGCTTCCAAGCGAGCGAGTGGTGCAAAAGATTCTTCAAAATAAATACCCTCTTCCTAAGCATATCCTTTAGCTACAAGTCGTGCCTTATTGCGAATTACAATATTGTCTTCATCTTTTTTGTTCTTCCACAACCACTTTAGTTTGATGACAGTCTTTCCAAAGGGTTTCTTGACTAGTTCCCAGACTTTAAGTTTGTCGAATTGATGAAGCTCTTCCTACATTGCCTCGATCCATGCGTGATCAGCCATTGCTTCCTTAATGTTTTCCGGTTCAGTAGTACTCACGGCGAGCACGAACATGCACATTTCAGAATCTGTAGACAGTTGTCTTCTCTTCTGCACTGGCTTAGATGGATTTCTACGAACTTGTTCTAATGAGTGATCTTTAGTCCAATGGTAGTCGGAACGATGCCGTTGGTAGAATGTATGCATGTTTGAAGTATCAACATTGCGTGAGGAAGACTCGGCAACTTCTTGTATCGGTGTACAGAATGGGTTGATAAATTCATATGGTTTAAACTGTGCATCTTCTGCTTGATCAGTATTGTTTTCCTCAGCATTGACATTTGTTGTTGGAGTTGTTGGTTCTATTGTAGGTTGAATATTCAATGTAGGTTGTGTGTCTTGTTGTTGAGAATTATCAGAGAGAGCGGAAGGCTTTGACACACTTTGATTTCTTGCAGTGAAAAATTCTTCGAACAAAGGACTGAATAGAAAATCCAACTCTTGTAGTGACGGAGCTTCTTTGTCTGCTGGAGGAGAAACATTTGGAACCAGCTTTGAACTTGAAGGTTCATTGTTGTGGTCGTGAGTTCCGAGTTCTGTATTGTTATGAGCAGAAGTCTTTTGTAGTTGGGGCGCAGGGTCAGAGTTGTCATAATCCGACGCATTTGACAATTCCTTGATTTCATCAAATTTGATATGAATGGATTCAACTATCAATCTGGTCCTCTTATTGTATACTCGATATCCCTTTGAATGAGTATAATATCCCACCATAATGCATGGATCCCCTTTCTCCTTCATCTTGTCAAGGTTTTCACCATCTCTGGTTAAGTAACAAGTGCAACCAAAGATGTGAATGTGTTTGAGAGTAGGTATTCTGTCATTGATGATGTGATATTGTCACACCCCCAAAATCGGACGGCAGCGGAATAGTAACATTAGGGTGCGACTTCAAGGCACAAAGTACAAGTTACAGAAAACGACTCAAAAGAGACGTTTTAAAATAGCACATTCGATTAAAATATCAGAGTAAATTCAGGTTCTAATAATTTTCTTTTTCAAAAGTTACAAGAGTTCAAACATGACTCATTTGTATATTTAAAGAAAAATGGTTATCGCATGAAGAAAATCGAGTTCTTAAAGTTTTGATATCCGCGCAACTCGAATGCTCCCAAAGCTCAGCTAGCAAAGTAATAACCTGAGAAAATACATGCAAAACGTCAACAATAATGTTGGTGAATTCATAGGTTTAAGTAAAAAGCGGTATTGAAATAATTTAAGAAATATTTCAGAAGAAAAGTAGCGTTATAGCATTTCAAAGTGTCAGTTCTGAAATCCAAGTAGTGATTCAGTAAATCAAGAAGTATTTAAAAGTGGACCACAAGACTTAAGTAATGGTGGACTAAGTACGTATTCCGAAGTCCAAAACATATATTATTGCACTAAGCTCATGACATCGAAGCCGTATTCGTAATTCTTAGGGAATTGCACCCGTGTTCGTAATTATAAGGGATTTGCACCAGTATTCGTAATTATAAGGGAATTGCACCAGTATTCGTAATTATAAAGGAATTGCACCAGTATTCGTAATTATAAGGGATTTGCACCAGTATTCGTGGCTCTTAGGCCATAGCATTCAGGCAATAATCTGGATAGCATACAATTTAAACACTTGTGTCCAAAGTAAAACAAGTAATGTGTTCGAAACTCTCGGTTTCATATATAGGTATTCAATGTTCTCAAAATCATGTAGTAAGCAAGTAAAAGCTTTAGTAAAACTAGTCATGTAACGCTTAAGTAGTAGAAATCAATAAATTTGCTTAGTAAATGAGCATGTATTCTCACCCCATAATCAGTTTAATGGAAAACATAAAAGAGAAAAAAAGAGAAAATGTGGGGCTATGAACTCACCTTGAGTGAATGAATCAACAAAATAGATCAAAGAGTGAAAATGCGTCATGGACAAGTCGAGAGCAACCTAATTAGATATAGGCCGAATAAGTACTAAGTACTATGAATAACTAGGACCATATATAATTCTATATAGCTACATCACCATCTAATTGTGTTTGTGAAATAATGTTTAAATCACATTTGATAAATAATAATCATGTATTTGAACTCGTATAATCGCGTAACTAGTTTAATCGCCTTTGTAAAATAATATTTATAAAGTTTAAAACAAGTATAAATATTATTTAAGTGTTTCCAAAATGTTTCGCAAATTTTTTTATTAAAAACGAACCAACACTATTCACGTCAGGAAATAGTGTCTAGTTTACAAAATATACATCCGAAAATTATGAAAATCGGCAGGTTTATGTAAAATGTCGTTCCGAACAACTTTGTAGTTTTACATTTCGACTCAATCGGACCCGAAGGCCCTCGAAAATGAGCTTCAGCAGCTGCTGAAGCGTACACAGTTTTTCAGCTTTTATATATAATGTTCGATAACTTTGAAACGTCGTATCTTACTCGTTTTAACTCCGTTTTTAGTGATTCTTTCGAGCACGTCTTCGTAATTAAAAGTTTTATAATTATTTTCCAAAAATGTATCTGTTGTGAACAGTAACTTTTATAAAATTAGTTTTATAAAAGTTTAATTAACGTATAACTCGTAAACTATGTATCTTCTTCGTTATAAATCCGTTTTTCGAGTTTCTTACCTTTTTGGAATCGTCATGAGACGTACTATTTTTATAACCTATAAAATCCATGCTTTAAAAGTCGAACTCAAACAGCCCCTTTTTAATACATATGTATTTATTTATATAACTTTGTTTTTATTAGTTTTTAGTTTAGATAAAATACCACAAGTCCTTTATATCACATGTCTTATATATATTATAAGTCCTTAGTCCATATTTTGTCCAAGTGTCCATGGTATCAAGTCCTTAACAACACTTTTAAATCATAAGTTCATTAAGTAACTTTTAGTTAACTAGTTTACCCATATACTTTTTATACATAACCAACAAGTGTACAATACTTATACTCTCTTTATAACATGACATTAGCAACCATATAACATGTGTAAAAGTATACAAAACTATGATCACAAGAAAAATCCATTTTTCAAGTTTAAAAGTATCCTTAATGGTGATGAGCCATATAAACATTATATATATACACATGAAATCATAAGTAGTAAAAAGGATTAGGTTTTAGATGACCTTAGGTGAATGAGTGAGGAATGACAAACAAATCACACCCTTGTGATTTAAACCTTAGCTTGAAAACCAAGGATGAAAACCCTTGTTTTTTCCAAAGAAACCCTAACTTGTTTAAGCTTTGAAAATACTTAACCAAGCCTTCAAGTCTTCTTAGTATGCCTTAGAAATGATGTAGAAACACTTGAATATGTGGTAAAATAAATTTTATGGATTGTGTATTGTTATTGTGGTTGTGCCGTGGGTAAGAGTGGGAGAGACAAAAGATGAGTGAACTTTTGCTAAATGAAATGAAGAGTGTAAGTTTATCTATTAGTAATGTATGATAATATATCAAGTAGTTAGTCAAAGTGTACAATTTGTAAGACCAAAGACCAAAGACCAAAAATAAAAGGGGGGGGGGGGACGTTGGAACAAGAAGAGAGAAATAAGGAAGACTATTGGTCAATGTTTTCTAGTCATGACCTAAGCCTTAATGTTACTAGGTTAGTACAAGTACTAGTTGGCATATTGTAAACTCTTGTTCCCTAATATGGGAATCATCCCATGGAAATAAGGAGAAAGAAAGACTAGGAAAATTCTTGCATAAAATACTAGTATTACTTGCATTTCTTGAAATATAAAGTGTGTAGATGTATAACTTGTAAAGTATATGCCTTGGTTTGATTTCTTTTATAAAACATTCGACCAAAAATAATAACATAGGTAAAGTTTTATAAACTTTGAGCATTGGGTATAAACATGAGTATTTTTTTTGAACAGCAATTTTATTGAAACAAAACTAGCAAGAAGCTAGCAATTACACAGTGACAAGATTCGGGTTTTTAACCCAATCGTACCAACTAAACGACGCATTACATCTATACCTACACCAATGAAAAGACATAGAAACTACATCATCAAAAAACAACGCCTGCGAAGGAGGTTTAGAATCAAAAATGAGCTTATTACGAAACGACCATAAGTGCCACCACATGACATAGAAAACACCTTCGAACATCTGTTTATGCATAGAAGAAATCCGCAGGTTCACAAGCCAATTATACCAATCTTCGTATGATTCGACCTCAACATAAGGAACATCCCACCAACGAGTGATCTTGCGAACAATTTGTCTAACCATGCAACAATAGAAGAACAAGTGTCTAGACGTCTCCACCCCATTATCACAAATAGCACACATAATGGAATCAATATCAATACCTCTGCGTGAAACATTAAACCTCGTTGGAAGAGAATCTGTCTTAACCTTCCAAGCATGAACATTCACCTTTATCGGCACATATTTTATCCACCGAGTTTTCGAGTCAACATCCGAAAGCGATTTATCATCAATAATCTTTCTAACCGACGCAACAGAAAAATCTCCCGAGCTCTCCAAGTCCCATTTCCATCTGTCAGACATAGGAATTAAAGAAACATCATGCACCAAAGCTGACAACTCGTTGAATTGATCCTGCTCAACTCCACCTCTCGGATTTCTTCGAAAAGATTATTCCAAACTAGGATGCGCAAGTTTCGCACCCACCGTGATCAATTTGCAAGATTCAAGACTATAAATGCGTGGGAACCGATTCTTAAGAGTTTTACCATCAATCCAAATATCCTCCCAAAAAATAGTTTTATCACCATTCCCCAATTTAACATGCATACAATCAAGTAAGTTGATACCTTTAGTTTTCAACGCGTGAGTTTCCCTTACAATATCCAACCAGCAGGATTTAGCACCAGATTTAACGTGTCCTCCAACATTACCATCGTCCCCGTGAATCGCCTTAACGACCCACATCCATAACAAAGTATTTTGCGTATAGAACCTCCATATCCATTTAAACATTAGACCTCTATTTAAAGCATATAAACTTAAAACTCCCAAGCCCCCTTTTTCTTTAGACGCCAACACTTTTTTCCAATTAACCCATGAAGCTTTGTTACTGTTAATATCATGCCCCTTAAAAAATTTACTTCGAATAGATTCTAAAGTACGCAACACACTCAAAGGGGCTCTATATATCGACATGTGGAAAATTGGTATCGATCCTAAAACCGACTTAAGTAACGTTAATCTACCTCTAATCGACAACGTTTTCATCTTCCATTTAGAAAGCCGATTCTTCAACCGATCTATCACCTCATTCCAAGCATGAACCCGAGACATAGACCCTCCCACTTTCGATCCAAGATACATAAATGGAGTTTTGAGAATAAGACATCCAAGCTTCGACGTAACACCTTTAACCAGGGCCGTTTTTGAGGGTGTGCAGAGTGGGCGATCGCACAGGGCCCCAAAATTTTGTTTTTTAACAATATGTTAAACGTTTAGATAACTAATTTGCGTTATATCTCATAAACAATGACATTTTATATATAACATCTATTCTCGAAACGTCTTATCAGTAATTTCGCCCAGGGCCCTCAAATTTTTTATAAATTTAGAGACGGCCCTGCCTTTAACCTTGTCGCTATCCACATTAACACCCAAAATTTTACTTTTGCTCATATTAATCCTTAGACCAGAAGCCCGATAAAAACATTCAAGAACATGAATTAAAGTAGAAATATTACCATCACACCATTGTCCCATGAAATAATTTGATTTTGTTCCTACTTCAACTAAACTTCTCTTGTATGCTAAGCTCAATATAGTTAACAAATAGAAGATTTGAACTAAACTACTTGCAGCTTAGAATTACATGATTAACTTCATGGCATGTGTTTTAAGAAACAAAGAAAGAATTGCATTATCACCATACAATACAACAAATTATATCTCGCCATTTCTATTCAAAATTTAATTTACACCACAATGTACATCTTTAAAAAAAAAGACCATCAAACTTTGCATCCCACATAGATTAAAGTTGGAAAAGCTTTCTTCTTTATACACTATAGTTTTTTTTTTGAACGGCAAAGATGGAATATATAAAAAAAAAGAGACTAGCAAGATGCTAGAAACTTAAAGTACAATAGAGTCATCAAAGAGAAATACAGAACATCAAAAAATGGTAAAATCCCGAGACTTTAACTGCGAGGGAATCAAAAGGGATGAAAAAACTTTTGACACGAAGGCCGATGGATCGGTTTTCACTTCGGCAAAAGAAAAACCCCCCATCCCGGAGGCCGAGCCACCGGTTTGGTTTTTCACTTTCGGGATGGATTTTTTGAATGAAACCAACATAGTCCCGAGTGAGAGAATGTAAAAAAGATGAAACGAAAAGAAGAACCATCCTCAAAACCGAAGAAGATGCCAAACGAAAAAACCTTGGCGTACAGGTACGCCAACCCAGCGAACTTGAACGCCAGCTTCAGGAAAAAACCAAAAGCAGCTCTTTATACACTATAGTAAAAGCATAACATACATGTTAATAACAATACAGTGTTTTTAGGTTCATGGTTACTAACCGAGTTGATTGTAGTTTATAAAGAAATTAAAACACGGTGGTAAACGTGTACCTGAAAATAAGTATTTCTTTACAAGTACAATATGATTTTAGCCATTGTACCGGTTCCTCGTTAAATTCAGGGGCAATTTAATTCAACGACATCAATCTTGACTTTACATTAATCTTGACTTTTTATTTTTACCTTGCAGATGAGATGACTATTTGTTTGTTTTTGTGCTATGGAAAGTATAAGTTAAATAGGTGTAGGAAGATATGAGTCATGTGTTACTCGTAGTGTGTTGGTAAATGAGGTTTAACTTACTCGTAAGATTTATGGTTCAATTACAAGGCCCTTACAAGTGTCATCGCTCTAGAAATATATGACAAACTATTCAAAAACACACATGATGGTTTCATCTGCGAGTACTAAACTACTTGGTTATCTGAATGATAATGGCATGTTACTGTTTAGCCAATAATTACTATAAAGTCGCGTTAAACGTAGTCCAAAAACAGCCCTCGAACATATTCCTAAACCTCACAGAAGCAATATACTCCAAATAACCTTGCCTAATAAAAACACAAGATTATTATTCGTAAGATTTGATAGTTGATTAATACGTAGTACTTATTAAGATTGTCCTAAATATCATTTGTGCAATTCAATTATACGTCTTTTTGGATAATTCAAACTATCGACGACTAGAAAAGGCTGATTTAATAAATCACACAACGATTGCCTACTGTCTGCTATAGTCTCATATGCTAAGGTCAATAGGTTAAACAAATAAAACGCTTGAACTAAACTAAAATTCGCGAGCACTTAAAAGACGCTTGAACTAAACTAATATTTCTTTACAGTGCCAACGACACTTAATTAACTTCATGGCATAAAGAAACACAAAACAGGCTGCATTATCGACAACAACCAAACAGAAACAAACAAAAAGTACGAGAATAAACCTTATCCCAAGTTCCCACATCGGTCGAAGAAGTGAAATATTCCTTGGTTATATACTATAGTGAGTTAGGATCATACACGTTGAGAATAATGTTATGTTCTCAAGCACCTAGTTGTTTACAAAGTTTATTATAAAACATAAAGTTTGATACATCTTGGTGTTTGAGAATTAATATGTAGATTCTACGCTTTTTAATATATGTTTTAACTTACAAATAACTGGTGCTCCTAAGTATCTACTTACAACCATTGCCATATGACCATTAAATATTTTTATTTATTGAGAATTTCTCAACAATATGTGATGATTTCATCAATATCAACTTTAAAGCTCAAAAAGTAACAACAATCGTATTTTAAGAAACGCATTTCACTGTTGGTGTTCATTTCAATTTCTAAATTTTTTATCAATCCAACTGAACTTACCTAACCCCTACCGTGCATACAATGCCATGTTGATTATGCAGTCACATGTTACAAAAATGAAGTAAAGTGCTCTCCATGTAAGGTCTCTATTGAGCACACATGAGTTTGGTCCTTTAAGCTATTGAGCACACATGTTGATTATGCAGTCACAATTACTTAAAAGGTGCATGGTTCAATTCTCATAACATCATTTTCAGCAACTTTTTAATCAACTCCATAAGTTTTCTACGTTTTTTTATTTTCAAAAAACATCATACTCAGTCAGTATGAGAGTGTATATGATTTTATGTTTTGTTTGGTAAAATTAAAGATAGATTATAAAATACTACAATATATGTTATATCT
>BQNB010126832.1:0-19535 GCA_026074375.1 Tanacetum coccineum | reverse complement strand
TATCTATCTTTAATCATTCAATATTTCTATGTGTTGTTTGATTGCTTTATGTTCTTGCTTTCCTTATAACATGTTAGGCTAAACCCTCCTTTGTATTTGCTTATGATTGCATGAAAGTTGGATTGTAGATCATATTAGTGTTGCTTCTTGTGATGGATGTGCGCGTTAGGCTTTAGAAAACTAGCCATAAGATATTAAATTGACATAGACGTCTAGGGAAACGCGAGAAGTGTAGAAAGGATACCATCGGTAATAGTCTTCATACTACCTTACTTGTGCGTTGCCTTAACGAAATATTTAATAGACGGCAGGTTCGTGTAATTCCTTCATGACTTAGGAAATACTTACATAGATCATCACGGGTGTGACAAGACAACATGATTAGGATAAGCAATCTAATGAGTAATGCATGATTAAGTAAATACATCATTTTCTCATAAAGTTATCACAAGTAGTTTATATTATATTTAGTTCAATCATTAATCAAACACACCAACCTCTCAAACCACTTATTTACATGCTTTCTATAAAATATAAAAATACAAAAATAATCTTCTTTCAATCCCGTAGATCTTGGTTAAGCTCTGTTCGAGCCTTCCCAACCTATTCCCCTAGAGAACGATAACAACCCCCCGAGTCTTGCCTATACTACACTGCAATGATTAGGTACATTGCCTAGGGAGTTGTAAAACTTCGTGCTGAAGTCCTACTTCACCTGCATCATGTGTATCGACTACCGAAAACTCAATGATGCAACTTAGAAAGACCACTTTCCATTACCTTTCATTGACCAAATGCCCGAACGATTGGTTGGACATGAATATTATTGTTTCCTCTATGGTTTCTCAAGGTATTTCTAAATCCCTATCGCCCCAGAAGATCAAGAAAAAACCACATTCACTTGTCCGTATGGCACTTTCGCCTATAAAAGGATGCCTTTCGGATTATGTAATGCTCCAGCCACATTTCAGCGTTGTATGATGGCTATCTTTCATGAGTTAATCGAAGACAGTATGGAGGTTTTCATGGACGATTTTTCTGTCTTCGGAAGTCGAGTACTACCTTTTCGGTCTACCGTCAGGAGAAACAAAAATTCTTCAGCGATCTAAGGCACTTTTTTAGGATGAACCCTTTCTGTTTAAACAATGCGCGGACAAAATCATACAAAGATGTGTTTCCAGGAACGAGGCTGCCCAGATTCTTCGACAGTGTCACAGTGGTCCTTCAGGAGGACATCATGGGATTGCCACCACTGAAAGAAAAGTTTTCGAGGCTGGTTTCTACTACCCCAATATCTTTCACGATGCAGGAAAACTAGTCCAATCTTGTGACGCATGTCAACGAGCCGGCAACATTTCTGCAAGAGATGAAACACCGCAAAAGTACATTCAGGTCTATGAAATATTTGACGCTTGGGGAATTGATTTCATGAGACCATTCTCTTCGTTGAATGGGAACAACTACATCCTCGTAGCTATCAATTACGTATCCATATCGGTAGAAGCCCAAGCCTTCCCTACTAGCGATGATCGGAACGTGGTAAAATTCCTTAAGAAATTGTTCGCGCGTTTTAGTATACTGAAATCTTTGATAAGTTATAGGGGTACGTACTTCTGCAACTACCAAATGGAACGGGCGATGAAGAAGTACATAGTAGTTCATAGGTTTTCCACCGTGTATCATCCGCAAACGAACGGTCATGTTGAAAACACAAATAGAGCAATCAAACGAATTCTAGAGAAAACTGTTGGGAACAATAGGAAAGAATGGTCTCACAAACTGGACGATGCACTTTGGGCTTTCTGAACCGCATTCAAAACCCCCTTAGGAACAACTCCATTCAGGATAATCGATGGTAAAGCATGCCATCTACCGGTTGAACTCGAGCATAAGAACACGAGGCATAAGGCAAACTAGGCCCTTAAAACTTGAACGTAAATTTAAAACAAAAGCAAAAAGCCAACGTAAAACCTGCAGATTAAGAATTGGACTAATTGAGCTCGATGCCGTATGAATCCACCCATCTCTATAAGAAAAAGGACAAAGATGGCACAAGAATAACGGATTAGACCGCCGACCAAATATGAAAAGGGGGACAAGGTGCTTCTTTTTAATTCTCGTATGCGGTTATTCCCGGGAAATTATTAAAATCAAAGATTAGAATGCGCCATTCACAGTTATAAGGTATGATTGAAAATGGTGCTATGAGCTCTGTGCCGAGGAATGGAATGTACTTTCAAATGTAAACAAATGTAGATGTGTTAAACCATGACCAAGAAGACGTATCGAGACTATATTGAAGTCTGATGACGATGTTACTTTAGAAGACGAAGGAGGAGTCACGTAAGGAGCGTGACTCCGAGTGTAGTTACAAGACTCGTTAAATAAACAAAAACGCTTATTGGGATGCAACCTAATCTTTATTTCATGTATTTTAGGAGTGTCTTGTGTTCCTTATCATGTATAGATTCAAAAGACTAAGTATAATAATTTTGTTGGTTTATGCGGGTGATCTTTGCAGAAAAATAACTAATATGGATTTGCTGTTAAGAAAAATTTCCCAATAAACGAATTTATTGTTTACAGTGTCTGGAGACGACGTCAGGAATTATCCTGACGGCGTCGCCAACCCAGCTACAGTAAACTTCATACTTTTTTTTGAAAAATTAATTTTGTATAATTTTCAGAATTTGTAATTTTCCTAAAACTTGCAAAAAACCACGAATTTTATACAACAAAGACATTATCATCCAACTTTATGCTTTCGTAGTGTCAATACCCTAAAAAATATACCTTGTATATTAGCAATTCCATCGAATTTTACGGGGGGCACTTTGTTCTTGTCTTTGATGTTTTTAGCAGGTTATATTTGGATTGATACAAGCCACAAGGGAATTCTTAAGAGTTTTCGTTATACTTATTCTTAGGTTGAATTTAGCTGGGATCATTTGTTTCTTCTCCATTATTGAGCAAAACCAGGGGAGTAGTAGTTTCTTTTGCCCTTTTTCTTTTCCTTTTATTCGTTTTACGGGTACTTTTAAGAACATTAGGGACAATGTTCAAAATAAGTATAGGGGAAAATAAAGCCTTAGAAACTATTTCTTCATTTGCCTTTACTTTGTCCTTAAAATGATGACTAATATACTGAAACGTAACGTAGACGGTAATTTTAACCCAAATTTAAATTGTTTTTTTGCACATACCGACGAAAACTAAGTATTATTAGCGTCTCATGGATATGAGTTATATGAATCAAGGTTTTCAAGATCGGGATCCTACCCAGGATCGTTTTCGTCTTTCCAAGATCGAGATCGTAAAGTCGGATCGGGATCGTAAGATCCTACTATAATTTCAGTGTCTTAATAGTCTTTGTAATATTATATAAATCTACAAATTATTATATATTATAAACACAAAATTATATGAATATTTTATAGAAATATTGTCCTAAACTATGATTATGAAATGTTTATGAAGATTAACATGTTGTTTTTTAAATTCTACGAAACACAACCCATAAATTTGTAGTTCTTTAGTTTCTGGTTCGAGAAAAGCAAGATCGGATCAGAGTAGATCTTAAGATCCTATGGTCAAGATCGGGATCCCATAAGATCTTAAGCATACAAAGATCCTATGTAGGATCCAGATCATTTTTGCTTTGTAGCATCGTAAAATCGTAAGATCCTAAGATCAGGATCGAGATCTTAACAACCATGATATGAATAGCACAAAAACCTCGACCACTAAAAAATATTACCCAAAAAATGTGAGGTTCGCATCTAGATCTTTAGAAATTCAAGTACCCATCTTTGGTGCTTAAGATAATTTTACCTTTAGCTTGCTCGAGTTAAGGAATGAGCAATCATGTATGCCGCGTTCATGGATTTGATCGTGCATATGTGGTTTTGTCGCTTTTTCTAGAGCATTAGTATTGGTTTAAAATTATATGAGAGACTGTAACATGCATTGAAGGAATAAACAAATGGACCATTATACCCTTTATTTTACACATAGATTGAATAAGTCAAATCTTAAGACAAAAAGACCTTTTACGTCAGCATTATGAGTCATCATTTTGATTGACTCATATGCTTTCTCATGCCTAATCATCATTATATGGTCACCATGCTTAATTCATACCCTTCTTATATATATTGGTAGAGATGTTGAAAACTAAATAAGAAAAAACTTTGAAAACTAGTTAAAAAAGTAAAATACTTTTTTCGTTTTAAAATTATTGTCCTCCGATTAAAAACACATAGTTTAAAAAGAGTGCATTTATTATTACTTTCTATTTATATTTTTTAGCATAATGATAATTTTATCTTTCGCTAATTAATTAAATTTTTTAAAAATTTATAATAATAATTAAAAAAAAATATAGTTTCTTACCTATTTTCAATTGAACAATTAAATTAAAAAAGAAAAAATTTCACAAATCGTCCCTATGGTTTGACCCAAAATCACAGATCGTCCCTAACTCAAACTAATTACACCAAGCGTCCCTAATTTTAAAACTTGTAACACTCACGGTCCCTATTTTGGATGGGCGTTATCTTTTTCCGTTAAGTCTAAAAAGAAGAGGGGTATTTTAGTCTGTTCCTTTCACCCTAAGTATAAATATCACACTATAAAAAACGAAACCCACATGAATCATACTACCATTTGTAAAAGCAAACCAAAACAAATACTCTTCTTAACACTGAAACAAAAAAACCCATTTCATAAACTTGCTTCATAATCTCTCTCTTTTATTAAAAAAACCCATGCTAAAGAAGAAACAAAGTATCTTTATGGGTTTTGGTGGTGGAGTATTACTGCTCAAATACAAACAACAAATCTAAATCAACATTATATACGCAAACATACAACTTGAAATCAAGAGATTAACAAGTATCCATCAACGAAATGAAACAGAAATTATATATTATCTAAATATAATTAGGGTTTTTCTAATATGCGCCTCAGGGGCACATAATAAGGTGGGTCAAGAGGTTTGAGTCATAGATGATGGTTAGCAGGTGATTGTAGGCCTGATAATGATTAATAATAATATCTGCTGACCAATCAGGTTGTGACACATAGGCTCTGTCCCCACCTTATCATGTGCCCCTGAGGTAAATATTAGAAAAACCATATAATTAAACATCATTATGAACAGTAAGTTGAATAAAATATTTAACTGTGCACGCTTTCCAATTGTAATTTTTTTTTAGGTATTTCAATCACACTCTGAAATTTAACCTATTTACGACCTTTTAATATAACAAACTTTATTTATCAAATATGGAACGCATATCTATCGATTCATTCCGAAAAAAAATGTCATTGAAAAAAATCGTCAAATTGCGAACAAAACGAGCATAATATTGCACTGCTTCTGACATGCGTACGATTTTATAAAAAATGTTAAAGTTTAATATACATAGTTAAAAAAACGAATTTCCAAAACGCATCATGAACTTTAACCTATTTACTTTTTTTCATATTTTTTTAAATTCAATTTTCAAAGTGCACCCTCAACTTTTACCTATTTACGACTTTTCAATAAAACAAACTTTATTCGTCAATTACGGAGCGCATATCTATCGCTTAATTCAGAAAAAAATTGTCGCTGAAAATGATCGTCGATATTGCGAAACATAAAATCGTGACCTATTTTGCAATGACGCTGACACTCTAAAACATTTACCACTCATCCCCAACGACATTTCCAACGCTTTTCCCGGGGACATGTCGGATGGGGAGGTTCTTATTCCGGGCGACATGTCGCCCGGGATACTTTGAAGGGGAAAGCTCGCCAGGGATTCTTTCCCGGGCGACTTTCCCGAGCGACTTGGTGGGACCCACACGTTTTCAGTCAAACTAATATGTGCCACGGTGGATATGTATCCCGGGCGACATGTCGCCCGGGAAGGTTGAAACAAAAAATAATTTATAATTAATCCCGGGCGACATGTCGCCCGGGAAAAAAGAAACTAAAAATCATTTCATCACTATCCCGGGCGACATGTCGCCCGGGATTAATTATAAATTATTTTTTGTTTCAACATTCTGAAGCGGCGACGCGTACACGGGAAAGAAAAAATAAAATTTATTTTTAATTACCAGGGTAGACATAATCTATAAATTTTTTTTTTGTTTCAATCTTCCAGGGCGGACACTTGGCGCCGGGTATGTCTGCAATTTTTTTTTTTGGTAGCCTGCACAAGCAGCTTTTTTCCAGTTTTTTCCCGGAATTTTTCGAGAAAAAAAGCTTACCAAAACATCAAACCTGTAATAAACCATTATAGACTCTATCCAATACATCAAACTTGTACCAAATCACAATACAATAGAACGGATCAACGCATTTGATCTAATAAAGCTAAAATCGTCCAAAAATCTTAATAAACACAATATGTCTACAAAAAGGCGGTATGGGGCTTACTATCACATACCTTGATTATCCGCATGTTACAAATCTAATTTTCAACTAGATAGGGAGAAAATGTTTACATAAAAGGTCGCCTTGATCAAAGTAAAAGAAAACATTATAGCATTATAAACCATTTTATCTTCTCTAACTAACGCCATCCTCCTCGTCTCTCCTCGACCTGCCGCCGTCCTCATCGTCGGCTATATCCATCATCCCGCACCACCACTCCCGACTACGAAACTCAGGTGTTGACTCTTATCTGTCTCAGCGGTCGTGAAAATTGTCGTCACTTTAAAAAGCTTATAATATTATTATTTAAAATATTTTGATAAATATATAATTATTATTTACAATTATTTTTTATAAGTATATAATCGGTTCGTTTCGGGTGGGGTTCCGGTCGGTTTCTCGGTTCGTTACGGTCGGTTCGTATATAAATTATTATTTAAAATTATTTTTTATAAAATATATAATTATTTATGTTACATTATTTTTTAAAAATATTAATCGGTTCGTTTCGGCTGGGTCGACTCCGGTGTTCAGCGGATGAGTCAATTTGGTATCGGTGTACATTGATGGTCCAACGGTTTTGAATCAATATGTTATGGTTGTACATTCGATGTTCAACGGATGAGTCGATATGTTATGGTTGTACATTCGATGTTCAACGGATGAGTCAATTGGTCATCGTTGTACAATTAGATTTACAACGGAAGGAGTCGATTGTTTTTGTTGTTAATTGATGTCCAACGGATGAGTCGATATGTATATTCATTACACATTCGTTGTAAAGATGAGTCATTATGGTATCGGTTGTACTTTAGAATGTCAAAGGATGATCTATTGGTTATGGTTTGTACTTTCGATGTCTAATGGATGAGTAGATCACTTGTATCGTTGTACTTTCGATTCCAAAGGATGAGTCGGATATTGTATCGTTACAATTCGCTGTGTCCATAGGATGAGTCTATATTTTATGTTGTACATTCGATGTTTAACGGAGGAGTCAATATGGTATAGTTGTACATTGATGTTATACGGATGAGTTAAATCTTGGTATCGTTGTATCATTAGATGTCCTACGGATGAAGTCGATTGTTATTGTTGTTCTTTCGTTGTCTAATGGATGAATGATATTGTTTATAGTTGTTACATTCGATGTTCAACGGTTCGAGTCAATTTTGGTACTGTTGTTCTTTAGATGTTCAACGGATGAGTCGATATGTTTTGGTTACACATTTGATGTTCATCGGTAAGAAGTAATTATGGGTATCGTTGTACATTAGATGTTCAACGGATGAGTCGATATAGTTATCGTTTTTACACATTCGTTTGTTCAACGGCTGAGTCAATATGGTATCGTTGTACCATTAGATGTCAACGGATGAGTCGATGTGTTATGGTCGTAACTTTCGATGTTAATGGATGAGTCAATATGTATCGGTGTTACATTAATGTACGACGAGATGGTATCATCTATGTTTTGGTTGTACATTCGATTGTCTAATGGATGAGTATTGATATGTTTATCGTTTGTACATTCGTTGTCCAACGGATGAGTCGATAGGTTATCGTTACTCATTCGTTGTTCAACGGATGAGAAATATGTATCGTTGTACATTCGCATGTTCACAACGGATGAGTAATTGGTTTCGTTGTAAATTAGATGTCCAACGGATGAGTCGATATGTTATCGTTGTTACATTACGTTGGGCCAACGTATGAGCGATATGTTACTCGTTGTACATTCCTCCTTTTAGCCCTATATCCCGCCAAATTCCTCCTGTTAGCCCTTATTTACCGCCAAAAACTCCCGCCATAACTCCCTCCGAAAAACTGTTTTTTCAATAAAAGCAGATATTATTCTCACAAATCACCACATATCACACTACGAAACCGGAAAAAGGATGTTTTTTTATATATAGTTTTTATATATTTATATGTTTAAAGAATATTTTTAAAACAACACAAGAAACCGAAATAATTTTTTTTAAATGTTTTCCCGGGCGACATGTCGCCCGGGAAAGTGAGCGGGAAAAATGCCATTAAGATTTTCGTTGATTTTTTTGGTACAATTTTTTTTAAATGTTTTCCCGGGCGACATGTCGCCCGGGAAAGTGAGCGAGAAAAATGCCGCTAAGATTTTCGTTGATTTTTTTGTATAATGTTTTCTTATTGTTTTCAACGAGCGACATGTCGCCCGGAGGAACTGGTGAGCGGGAAAAAAATGCCGCTAAGAGTTTCGTTGATTTTTTTTGGTCAATATTTTAACCCATTCACGGGCGAACATGTCGACCGGGAAACTCTCTTTCAACTTTGACTAAAAAGTCTATATGAATTTGTGCCACGGTTCGGACGACCTTTTGACGTTTAGCGAGACTTTACCGGGGACAATGTCGCAGGGGGAGGGGCGGGGAGGGGGGTGGGCGGCGGGGGGGGGGGGCGGGGGTGGGGGGAGGGGGGGGGGGGTAGGGCGAGGGGGCGGGGGGTGCCGGCGGGTGGGGAGGGGGGGGACGGGAAAATACGTCACCTGTTTTTGTTCTTCTTTTCTTGTAGTGACATGCGTACGATTTTATAAAAAATGTTAAAGTTTAATATATGTTTTAAAATGTTTACGGAAATAGTCTTTAGGGGTTATTCAGTCCGTTTGCCTAGGTGAGTCTCAATCGCTGAAAAATAGTACTTGACGTTATCGGTCCGTTGCAAAAATAGTTTCGTGCGCTCCGCGACAGCGCGCGGATGACAACCCTCGTTAAGAAAATGTCAAGTGGGGCCATAAATATTAAATAACATACTAACTGCCAAACTAAAGATGCCAAATATTAAAATGGGTTTTCTAGAACGTAAACCTAAGAGCTAGGTTCAAGAAAGAAAAATATGTATAATTGGTGGTACATATAACTTGTTGACGTTAGAGGTTAAATACAGGTGGTACATTTCTGAATATTTTACGCATAGCCTTTAGGTCACATCTAACAAATTTCTATTAAAATAAATAGATATTAGCACCATGACTCATGGTAAACTAGGACGGTATAAGATACATTACATGCTTAAAAGCTTATGCATCAATGAAAATCTTAGATGAAAACCTTAGATCCGTGTGTTAGTTTAGATTCTTTCTTTAACCAAATTGTATTGGAAGATGATATACGTAACCACAAGGCACGCTACAACACAATTATCATGACCCGCACAGCCACTTAGGTCATCTCAAAGGTTAAGGCGGATTTAGTTTGATTCATACACTAAATTATATGGACTTAAGAATTTTTGGAACATGTTGGAAGCTATTAGTACCTAGTAGGTTCCCTCCATATGGCTGGATTTGTAAAAATGATACCTTTGAGTTTGTACATAGTTGCCTTATATTTATAGTATAAATAAAGGCATCCTCATTTGGGGAATCATATCTCATTTCACTTGTAATATTTCTTTGTAAATTCTCTCTAGCAATACAAAGTATTTCTTTTATTTCATTTGTTCCTTTATTTAAAGCTTTCTTTGGTTTCCTAGTTCGGACCGTGTTCGAGAATGGTTGACTTAGTCGAGACTAAGTGACGCACGGAAGACCCTTGTCCAGACAAGTAAGTCTGTGAAATGTGGTATTAGAACGAGTCGATTTGAGGCGATGACAAAGAAAAACGAGAAGAATGGTGCTAGTTGAAGTACCCATTGATGACGAGAGTCGGGGTCGAGATGATAAACGTCAAGACCCAAAAAGAGAGATTCATCTAGTTGTTTTGTACGCAGTTCGGATATGTGAGTTCGGTGTGAGAAATACATGGCAGATTGATAGACACAAGTTGAGGGTAGGGAAGGTTAAACTCCTGACTTACACGAGTATGTGGGTGACTCTTATTGGGTGTATTAATACATCTTGGTGGTGCCTTAAAGCGTGAAATCCCTGACTTAAGAGAGATGTTACTTATTGAGCAAGATCACAAAGTTGCGGGAAGAGTTTGGAGAAGAGATCTTCACCATTTATCAAAGCATGAAGACTTGAAAGCTATGTGGCGTTCTGCAAGCGGCCTGTTGCTAGTGGAGGTGACAATACTAGTCATCTCACTCTAAAGTTATATCTTCCTATAATGGAAACAAGCACTATTTTCTTTATCCCCTCTTTGGCGAAAATTCGAAACACCCTATTCCCTTCACTTGATCGTTTTTTCCACCTGCAATTCAATCTCTAATCATTATAACTTCACTGTTTATACATTAATTCTTCTTGAGTTATTGTATTAACATAGTTTTTATTGTTTTAGGGTTTTGGTTGTAGGTAAAAACTTTTTCATTAAGGTTTGCTATCTTTATGCCGATCGTAATAAACCTAAACATCTTAAACTATCTTGTTCGATCCTACTAATCTGTTAGGGCTTTGATCTACTTGGTGTAGGTTTACTTGGTACTTATTTCCCTGGAGATCGAATATTCAAACTTAGGGTTTCGGTCACTATCTTATTAGGGTTTGCTAGTATTAATTACGTATTATACTTTTTTGGCGAGCCCTAATCATACTTGCTGGTTTGTTTTTGATCTTGTGTTGATCCTGTTGCTGATTTTTGCTACCATTTACTGAAAACCCTAACCTAGAGTCTTAATCAATATCAAGATCGCAACTTAGGGTTGTGGATTTGGGCGTGTTGTTTGTCGCTGTTGTGTAAGGTTGTGTGGGGGTTGGAAATGGATCGCGGCCTTCTTGAGCCAATAAGGGCAAGTGATGGGAGAGGTGTTGTAAAGGGAGAAGAGTTCGAATGCTTCAAACATAGAGACAATTAAGGTGAAGGATCTTAATGATGAACATGTGGCGATGGAGGTGAAAAGTCCTTTGGTGGATCAAACTAATGCGGTAAAAATAGGTGGGGGATCATACCCACCATTATCTACACAGGGAATTACTCTGGTTGGAAACATCCTGTAAGTCTTCATATGCTAATGTTATTGGTGAATCAAGCAAGAAGGCTGTGAATATCTGTACTTTATTTACACCGGGGGAACATGATTGATGTTGTTGCGTCGATGGAGTCGATCTGAGATATTAGTGAATGGATTGTGAATACTGATTATGGCTTCTTCTTGGGTAAGCGAGTGGCTTACCCTGTTGTTGCTAATTATGTTAGGAACACTTGGGGAAAGTTTGGTTTTGTTAAATCAATGCTTAACTCGTCTAATGAGTTATTCTTTTTCCAATTTAGCTCTACGGATGGTTTGAACTTAATGCTTGAGAATGGTCCATTGTTCATTCGTAATCATCCGCTTATTCTTCGAAAATAGAATCCAAATGTTGATCTTCTGAAAGAGGATGTTGGGAATGTGTCGGTTTGGGTTAAACTTCATAGTGTTCATGTTACGGTGTTTAGCGAGGATGGATTGAGTGCCATTGCTCTGAAACTTGGTACTCTATTAATGCTTGACTCTTATACTTATGATATGTGCTTGCAATCATGGGGCAGGTCAAGCTATACTAGAGTAATGGTTAACCTTTGGGCTGGCGTGGAGTTAAAAGATACCATCATGGTAGTTATGCCTAAAATTATGGGGGAGAGGTATTATACGTAACCTATTTGTGTTGAATATGAATGGAAACCCCCTAGGTGTTCGTGTTGTAAGGTCTTTGGCCATACTCAGGAGGAATGTCCCAAGAATATTGGATTGGGTGTGGCGAAGAACTTAAAGAAGCCTAGTCAAACTTCTCAAGGTGTTCTGGTTGGTCCAAAAGTGGGTTTTAAACCTCATAAAGAATATAGACCTGTTCTTAAAAAGCCTACTGCTATCTCTAGCGATAATAAGAAGAAAGGTGTGGAACCTACTAATGAGTTTAGTAATTCAAATCCATTTAATGTTCTTAATTTGGTTGATAATGATGTGGAATTAGGTATCAATGGGAGGACTACAAATTTGGTTAATAATGGGGCTAATTCAAGTGGATCCTCTTTTATGAATGTCAAAAATAGTAGTACTTGTACTACTCCTATTATTGATAAAATTGGGAAGTTTGAAGATTTACTTATTAGTGGGCAGGCTATTCTTGTGGATGAAGCTGGTAATCCTTTGAAGAAGGTAGAGTATCCGGGTGATTATGATAGTAAAGATGATGTTGCATCAGTTGATAATGATATGGCTCGTTCTATGGTTTCAGAAAGGGTAGGCTTTGGCACTCAAAGTTTGCTAAAACAATGGAGGGATTCTTATGGTAATGGTGACTATGATGAAGACCCATACGATGATGATGTGTATGAAGGCCAGACCCTTCCTCCAGAGATACAAGCTTCATGCAATTATCTGGATATTCGAGTTCGATGTCGCAAGAAGAAATAGATTTATGTTTCTTTTGTCTAGTCATTTTGTGTACCTTCCTTTAAAGAAGAAGTTTTTGCCAAGTAACGGGACATTAAAAAAAACATCAGGACATAATGATGTGGGGACTCCCCTCTTCCCTTGGTACTTAAGTTTTTTGGCATAATAAAATTTACCGGGGAAACCCTTTACCAAAAAAAAGAAGTTATATGTTCCTAAACCATCAAAGCTCGTGGGATAAAGTGAAGCTATGATAGATGATTTATTGTGGGAGATGGAGCAATACTTGGAAGGTGTCAACATTGTGGATGATACTAACAAGATCAAGATGGGTGACCTGGTACTTGAAGGATATTGCGGTGTAATGGTTGGGACGTCAGTTTGGAGATATCAAGGGACGTACGTATACTTTCCATACTTGGGTTGATTTTGTGGCATATTTCAAGATGAAATTCTATCCAGAGAATGCTAAGAACGAAGGGAAAAGCCGACTTAGTTAACTCAAGCATTTCCAGATAATTCAGGAATACGTTAAGGATTTCGTCACCCTTATCTTAATGATCCCGAATCTTTTCGATCAAGACTCTATCTTCAAATTTCTTGATTGTTTGCAAGGATGTGTTAAGACGGATTTGTAAAGAATGAGAGTTCAAGACCTTCTGCGGTTGGTGAGGATTTGATTTACTTTGGTACAAGGAGGGAACCGTCCAAGCCTAAAGATCAAAGGGTAAATCACGAGAAAGGTAGGAGAGAGAAGAACGTTTGAGTAAAGGTCGATAATGCACGAAAGCCACCAACTAGAAAAAGAAAACATTTTAATATGTATTACAAGAATATTGGATGCTTCATATGTGATGGACCTCTTAAAGCTTGAGATTGGCCTAAGAAAGCGAGCCTCAACGGAATGTTGGCTCATGAATATAAAGGTCCGAATAGCGGAAGCATAAGTTCGATGAGGATCTTAATGCCAATCAAAGAAAGATGAAGGTCCAATAGTGGTTGGATAGAGCCTACACAAATACGTTGGAAGATGCATCAACGGCAGGGTACTTATTGTTCGTGCTCTTGTTGATTCTAGTGCCACTCATAATTTCATGTCGGTCGGTTTAGCCTTTTGTAGGACAATTGCTAACTTAAATAAATTCAAATCAACTATATGAGAGACAATGACTATGAATACTATGTGCTAATGTGGAATCTTAACACAAGTACTAAGAAGAACACAATGTAAAACATTGCTATTTGCTATTAATTTCTATTAGAATACAATTTTCAATCTCATACTAAACATTGTGTTGTAGGGTTCCTTTTATACACCAAGGAAACCATAATGGGCTTTACAAACGTGTGAAAGGATAATGTATATCCTTTCCTAAGATATCTCTAAGATAACTATTACCACTATTCTGTTACATAAACAGACTTAACTAGACAAGATCAGTACTAACTATAGTACTGCCAGACTTAACTTAGTACTGGCAGACTTAATTATGTCTACCAGACTTAACTCTATAAGTACCAGACTTAAGTCTGTTTACAATAATTCCTAACAAAAAATTACTTTATGTGACCATATATGCCAATTTGGTCACATTGTTCAAGTGTGTGACATATGTTTGTCACTATTTATATATATATCGTGACTAATGCTTTAAGCTTACTTGTATTTGTCACGCATTCCAAATTCATATGTGGCTAAATAATATTACCAGTTACCTTTAGCCACATAAATATGTGAATGTGTGGCCGTTCCATTTTGTCCATGTGTAACCAAATCCACTTTTTGTACTAGTGTTAATTGTTTCGTAACTCATTCTCGTCAACCACCATGGGAGACGAGAATCCTATCCGTACTCTTGGAGACTACTCCAAATCTAGCCACGAGGGCTACATGAATACCATCGAGCTCCCCGTAGGGAACAACGTGGTTCCTCTTCGATCCGACACCATCCGGTTGGTGCAAAACGGATGCTCGTTCCACGAACTTCGGTTCGAGGATCCAAATCAACACCTCAAGGATTTCCTTAAACTTATGGACTCACTTGACCTTGACAGTGCAAATAGGGAAAGAACGCGCCTGCGTTTATTTCATTTTTCCCTTCGCGATTAAGCTAGCAATTGGCTTGAACGTCTTCCAGCAGGATCCATCACCACATGGGAGGATCTTACTACCCGATTCCTTGCTTAATTCTTTCCACCGGGAAGAACCGCAAAACTCTGCAATGATATCCTGATGTTCCAACAACGTCATGGAGAATCTTTATCCGAAGCATGGACTCATTTCAAGGATTTACTACAAAAAGTCCCTTATCATGGCATCGATCATTGGCTTCAAATCCAAATTTTTTATGATCATGTCTCTTTTCATCTTAAGTGCGAGATTGACCGTGCTGCCGGTGGCAAACTCCACAATAAGAATGACGACGAATCTTGGGAAATCATTGAGAACCTTGCTCTCTACGACCATGAGGGCTGGAATGACACGAAAGAATTTGTCAAGCCGGTCAAGGATATTTCTACACCTCAAGGCATCTCCAAAACACCTGACCGAAGACTTCTTGAGCTCGAAGACCAGATTAACTTCCTACTAAAGGGATCACGACCAACCCCTAGGAGCTTAACACACATCCCTCATGCTTATGCCGATGTAGTCTATTCACAAAGCCGTAACAAGCCACCTAAGCTGAATCCCTTTACTTTCTGTGAACGTACATGTCCAAGCCCTCAACCCCAAGCATTAGGAATTACTTTTGAGGCTCGAGTAAGGGACTACATGGCAGCACACACTAAAAGAATGGAAAGATTTAAGAACGCCTTTTTCAAGCAACGCGAGGAGATCACCGACAGAATGACTGAAATGTTCGGACTTCTCAAGGAACTCACGACCAGCAGAACCCCTGAGAAAGTATTGATAAGGGAAGAAGCCAAATTCCCCGTCACCAAGAACGTAAACTCTATCTCTCTAGCAAGAGGAGAGGAAGAAAGGAATGACAAGACGGATGAGACACTCGACAACACTGTAAAACCCGCCAAAACAGAAACGGAAATACCATTGAAGGAAGCCGAAAGGAATAATGAAACTAAAAACAAGCCGATAAAAAAGGCTGAAGAGGAAGAAGTGATGGAAACACTCAGTTCTCGGTCTGTAGAATATTATCTGAAGCATAGGATTAATGAAAAACTAATCGAGGGACTAGTCGATAATGATAGGTTCAATGACTCTCTATCAAGGGCCCAAGTTGGGAAGGTAAAGGGAAAGACATATAATGTGTTACCTCGGGGGCCTGTTTATGAAGCGATCCTCAAGAAAAAGATAACAAAGAAGGAGGACATCAGAGGGTATTTCAAAATACTTTGCAGCATAGGGGGCCTTAAGCACATGAATGCCCTTATCGATCAAGGACCCGATGTGAATGTCATGCCCTACTCTAGTTACATGAAACTTACCGACAAAATGCCTGCTGAGACAGACATTAGACTCTTATTAGCTAGCCACTCGCAGGGGACTCAAAACCTTTTGACACCTTGGTCGATCTAGGATCATGCGTAAACATAACCCCACTTTACCTCTTTAAAAAGCTTAACATTAGACTATTAGAAGAGACTGACCATATCTTTGGATTGGCTGACGGAACCAAATCCTACCCCGTTGGGATTGTGAAAGACGTAGAAGTCCACATAGGAAAACTAAAACTATTAAATGCCTTCTACGTAATTGATATGAAGAAGGACCCTGAGACCCCTTTGCTTGTAGGAAGAGGATTCCTAGCTACCGCCAACGTAGTTATAGATTGTAGGATGGCTACAATAGCGGTAGGAGAAGGAATCACTAGGTCGGTATTGGGTGTAAAAGGAGTAGACTTAGGTGAGGAGGAAGCACCTTATTGGACCACACTTGGAAAAAGGGAATCCTACAAACCAGTTGCTGAGCATGTGTATCCCATGGACTTCGTAATTCTAGACATTAAGGAAGACAAAAAAGGCCTTTTATCTTAGGAACGCCATTCCTGACAATGGCTAAAGCCTTAATTAAGTTTGATAAGGGCATCATAACTCTAAGATCTAGAAAGAGTAAGATAAGTTTCCATAGGATACGTGAATCCTCCTTTAAGATCGAGAAAGGAGTTAAGAACGACATAGAGCCTATAGCCCATGCCATGACTGTAAATAGGCTAGTTCTAGAATGGGAAGAAAAGATAAAACTCCACCTTGAAAAAGAGATGAAGTTCAACCAATGGATGAGCAACAACTTCAAAGGTAAACACCCTGCTCCCGTTAAAGCAGAAGGAGGGATGAATGATAATGGAGAAGTCACATAAAGACGTGTGACTTCGAGTCTAGCTACAAGACTCGTTAATAAAGAAAAGTGCTTTTTGGGAGGCAACCCAATTTACTTTTCTAGCAATTAGGAGAGTCATGTGTGTTTTAATTCTTTATAGTTTGTTTTATTATCTTTAAACTATCATGTAATCATGCTTTGTTTGTATTTAACCTCGTCTTAATTTCAATCAAAGGTATTATGCAAATAATAAGTGTAGGGGAATTTATCCTGCTTTTGAGCCAAACTTCAAGCATGTTAAATGAATTGTTTAGATTAATTCGCGTCATTTTCGAGTCATATGATTGAATTGTTAAATCTCAGGTTTTATGCAGCTATTTGTACAGGAATTAACTTATGGAATCAAGTGTAGAAAATTTTTCATCAAAAACAAAAAATTCGTTTTCATAGAACGTAGAGACGGTGTCACAATTTACACGTGACGCCATCACCACGACACCTATGATGGGGTCACAAAAACCCTGATGGCGTCAAACGTCCAGGTCTAGAAAACTTAAAGTTTTTAAATATTTTTTAAAATAAAACTTGTATAACATTTAAAATATGTATTCTTCTGTTATAAACCTGCAAAACCTAATGAGTTTAACAATTCTCTCATCCTATCCTTACTGTCTGTTTTTCAAGGTCGAACCCTAATTTCACATTGTATATTTGGTTTAAAACACTCATTTTAGCTTGGGTATAGTGTTCTTGTCATTGATTAGAGGTTATATTTGATGAGAAGAAGCTTGGAAGTTCTTAGGAAGCTCCATTAGATGATTCTTGGATGACGATTTAACCAGTTATCGCATGTTTCTTCTCCATTATTAAGCAAATTAGGGGAGTACTAGTTTCTTTTCCTTGTTTTCTTTTCCCTTTATATATTTTTACGAGTACTTCCAGAGAACATTGGGGACAATGTTCAAAATAAGTGTAGGGGGAAATAAGCCTTAGAAATTATTCTTTCATTTGTCATTTGCTTTGTCCTTAAAATGATGGGTAATATATCAAAACATAACATAAGAGGTAATTTTTACCCAAATTTAAAATTGTTTAAGACACATATCGACAAAAACCGAGTATTAATAGCGTCTCATGTATAGGAATTTATATGACTAGCATAATAACCCTCAGAATTCCACCCCAAAATATGAGGTTCACCTTTAGATCATTAGGAAATCGGGTATCCATTATTGATACCCAAGATAGTTTATAACTATAGCTTTCTTAAGTTAAGGAGTGAGCAGTCACATGTGTCTATTCTATCGTTACAGATGTGTACGTGTGGTCTTCGTCACCTTTTCTAGAGCATTGAGATCGGTATTAAATTATATGAGTGTACCGGTAGTATATTAAATTCTAGAACTTGTTTTTGTGATGTATCCTAAGACCGCATAGTAAGTATTAGGATTTGCTTGATAAGGGGCATTAGGATTAACCCATGTTTTAAACCTGTAATTGTTATGATGGTAACATCGATCATATAACTATCACACACCCTTGTCATGCACTCATTTTTAGTACAGGATATCCCTAGTACAACTCTTTGAGCCTATCCTTTTTCACGGTTCTCGTAATTCTCTAGTGAATTCCAGATTATTAATGAAGAGCATTGTCACCCTTAAACCAATCGTTACACCAAAAAAGCCTTAGCCTACCTTGCATGTACTCATTTTTTTGTACATTATTGTGTTTAACCCAAGTTAATTATTTGAGTACACGGTTGCTAAGTCCTTATCATGGTAAAAACTGTTTTAGGACGATTGGGATTCATGGTAGTATTTATTTCGCGGAAGAATAGGGAAGAAAAGTTAAATCAATACCCCCATATGTTTGTCAAATGATCTCCATGTTATTTTGTTCCACCTCAAATCTGGTCATTAGTTAGATTGTAAATATCGAGCATGTAAAAGCTCAAGTGTAGGGGTACGTGTTATAAACCTCATTTGATGTATTATGTTATTCAAAAAAAAGAGAAAAGAAAAAGAAAGAGATTAATGTAGAGTTGTGTAGAGTCTGTATATCTTCATCCGAGTCTTGGCTTAGCAACCATACCAAAGTGTATTCGTGTAAATAATTAGCTAACCCTTCCACTCCAAATTCACTCAAAGCCACCCAAATGTATCCCATCTGTTTCTGTTTCCTTTATATGTTATCTTTACACCTACACCCCACAACCCTTTAAAAAGACCTCTTAGATAGTAATAAATAATAATACTTGCACCTAGCGGTGGCGGTTTGATCCTTTACCAAGCCTATGGTAATTTATATGCTATGACGGGTTTGATCCGTTTCCCCCATATGTTATAATTTATTATACAATCGAGTGAAAGAGAGAATCCCCAAACACTTATGTGATGTGCTAGTATATATTTTCCGTGCTTTTAATTATGAGCTCTAGAAGGTTGTGTTGTAAAATACTCTTAAAGAGTAGGTAAAATGACCCCTCATATTATTATTGTCTAGGTAGAAAAGCCTATTTGCTTGAGGACAAGCAAATCC
>BQNB010126831.1:0-19535 GCA_026074375.1 Tanacetum coccineum | reverse complement strand
CTCTTTTCATTATTTCTATAATATCAGTTTAAATTGCTTAGTTATAATTCATATGCTTAATATTGCTTATTTGTTCATTCTCTTTGCTTATTAGTGTTTAAATATCTCTTATAATGCTTATTAGTTGTTTGTCTTTATCTGTTTTTGCTTAAGTAAGTTATAGATCATTAGTTACTCATTTCTGTCATAAAAACTAAAAAAATCCAAAAATATTAGTTTAAATAGTTTAGATCTTAGATTAAAGCTTATTCAGTTGATTAATCATGTTTGCTAAGTTTGTTTTAAGCTAGTTTTTATCTGGTATTTAGTATTTGTTCATTAGATTTCTCTCAAAAAGCTTTTCTCAAATCTGTCATAATGGTTAAGTAGTGTTTGGTTTAGTGCACTCTTGATTTTACACCAGCAGTACTAACCTAAGTTAGTACTGCTGAACCTTTGCACTACCAGTACTAAATTCTAAGTTAGTACTGCTTTCACAAGTTAGTACTGTTAGCTTTTCAAATTCAGTAGGATTTAAGTTTTAATATAGCTTAATACATTTTAAGTCTTGATTTGCAATTTCTAGCTTATTTCCTTAGTTTAATTTAGCTGTCAAAAGTCATAAAAACCTGAAAATTCCAAAAACAGTAGGAACTTAAGTAAAGTCTAAATTTGTTAATTCAGCTTTTAAGTCTAGATTTTATAGCTTATTTAGATGGATAAAAAGTAGTTTAATAAGTTCTTAAAGTTTCAAAGTCTAATTTCTCTTAAAAAGGTTTTTAGCTTATTTTGATTTTGTGTTACTTTGCTTATTTCCTGAGTTTGCTTATTTCATGATCAATTTCAGTAGCATAAAAGTAGTTTAAGCTTTAGTTTCTTTTCATTTATAGATTAATCACATCATAAGCTCTTTAGAACTTCTTTCCTTTTTCATTTTGATCTAGTTTTGAGTTTTCTATAGCTTATTTTCTAAAACCAAGGGATAAGCCATCCTTTCTGTAACAGTTTAGAAATAAGCTCTTATTGAGCTTATTTGAGATTTTCAGCCCTAGTAGCTTTTATTAATTTTGTTCCCCTTAGTTTCTTTTACAACTTTGCTTCTTTGAGTTTTTCATTTTAAGCACTTTTCATTTTTAAGCCTTATTGGACTTAGTTTGCGATCGGGATAGATTCTCAGGGTAGAAAGTGTAACTTTTCAATTTTAATTGTTTTTCAGTTAGTCCCTCCGTTAGTTTGTTAGTTCCCCCGTTAGTTTCTTAGGTTTTTGCACCATTAGTCCTTAGTTAAGTTTTTAATTAAGTTTATTAATTTTAATTAGTGATTAGGTTAAAGTTTTAATTAGTTTTATTAAACTTTTATAAAAAGATAAAAATTAGGGCTTTTAGTTTTTAATAATTTTCGGCAAATTTTCTTTATTTAGTCAAATTTTAGTTTACATTCTTAGGGATTTAAAATTTGTTTACTTGCTTAATTATCATTATTTGTTGCTTCTTAATTTCGTAGTTATAGCTTATCCAAAATATCTTTGTTCCATTCAAATCAGGATCCGAACCTAAACGTGGTTTCAATTTCACTAGTCATTGGGGAAACGACCCGGGTGATCATACTTGCCCGGTTTGATATACGTATTATATATTATATTATATATATTTTTGAGAGTGAATTTTATCAAGGATAACTTGGTAATCTTCTTAATTACTCTTAGGATTATATTATTTTGTGATATATTTTACGTGTGTAAAACTTGCGAATCAGCTGACTTCACAAATTTGGAAACAGTTGTGAATGTTAGTCCTATTCCCACATCAAAAATAAATCCCTTTCATCCTTCAACACTTATTCTAAGAGATCCAACATCAGCAGTACAAACAAGAAGCAAAGTAAATAAAAGTTCTGAACCTCATGCTTTTGTTAGTTATGTTCAAAAGCAAAGGAGAAACAATCATAAGGACTTTCATCTTTGTTTATTTGCTTGTTTTCTATCTCAACATGAACCCAAGAAGATTTCAGAAGCTCTTGAAGATGAAAGCTGGGTTGATGCTATGCAAGAAGAATTGTTGCAGTTTGAGATTCAAAAAGTTTGGATCCTAGTAGATTTGCCTTATGGGAAAAAGGCTATCGGTACAAAGTGGGTGTACCGAAATAAGAAGGATGAAAGAGGAGTGGTTGTCAGGAACAAAGCTAGATTAGTTGCTCAGGGACACAGGCAAGAGGAAGGAATAGACTATGATGAAGTTTTTGCTCCTGTGGCTAGGCTTGAAGCCATAAGGATCTTTTTAGCATTTGCCTCGTATATGGGCTTTATAGTCTATCAGATGGATGTGAAAAGTGCCTTTCTCTATGGCAAGATTGATGAAGAGGTATATGTGTCTCAACCACCAGGTTTCCTAGATCCTAAGTATCCTGAGAAAGTCTACAAAGTGGTTAAAGCTCTGTATGGGTTACATCAAGCTCCCAGAGCATGGTATGCTACTTTATCCACTTTCTTGTTGAAGAATGGATACAGAAGAGGGACAATTGACAAAACTCTCTTCCTAAAGAAGGACAAACATGATATCATTTTAGTTCAAGTCTATGTGGATGATATCATCTTTGGGTCTACAAAGAAGTCTTGGTGTGATGAGTTTGAGGCATTGATGAAGAGTAGATTTCAGATGAGTTCAATGGGAGAGCTCACTTTCTTTCTTGGCCTACAAGTCAAACAGAAACCAAATGGTATATTTATTAGCCAGGATAAGTATGTTGCTGAAATCCTGAAGAAGTTTGACTTTGCAAGTGTTAAGACTGCCAGTACACCAATTGAGACTCAGAAGCCTTTAGTCAAAGATGAGGAAGCCAGTGATGTTGATGTCCATCTCTATAGGTCAATGATTGGCTCCTTAATGTATGTGACTGCTTCTAGGCCTGACATTATGTTTGCAGTCTGTGCTTGTTCTAGGTTTCAAGTCACTCCAAAGACCTCTCATTTAAGTGCTGTCAAAAGAATTTTTAGGTACCTAAAGGGCAAACCCAAACTGGGCCTTTGGTATCCTAGAGAGTCTTCATTTGACTTGGAATCCTACTCAGATAGTGATTATGCTGGAGCAAATCTTGACAGGAAATCCACAACAGGAGGTTGTCAATTTCTTGGCAGGAGACTCATTACTTGGCAATGCAAAAAGCAGACATCAATGAACCAAATGATGAATCAAAAAGAAAGCATTAGTGGTTACTACTCCTGCACCATCAAAGCAGTTATGAGAAGTATGTGCCCACTTGTGGATCAAATCACCAATTTAGCCTTTGTCCTTAACTCGAGGTGGAAACGATTTTCCCGTTTTTCATGACAATATCCAGCAATTTCAACAAACCGCAGCTGTTGGAAATTTTCTCCAAAGAAACCAACCTTCCAATTTGGCAAGTCAAATGAAGCCACCGGGTTTCAATCAACCGAATGTCCAAACCAACCAAAACCGATACCAAGGAACCAATTCTAATTTCAACCAAAACCGTGGAACAAACTTTAATCAAAACCGTCAAAACAACCAAAACCAAGTTTATCAAACACCAACCAATCAACCACCAATCAATCAAGTTGTACCTTACCAACCTCCAACAAATAGTGTTTTGAAAACGGATTTTGAAAGCTACGTCAAAGCAAACGATGCGGTATTGAAGAATGTGCAAAATCAAAATCAAGGTTTGCAAAATCAAATGGCAAATGTTACAAGTTTGTTAACAAGCCTTTGCACCAAGATTAATGATTTCAGCAATCCCAATCAAGCTTCAAGTTCAAGTACTTTACCGAGCAATACCATTCCAAATCCAAGGAACGAAGCCAGAGCAATAACAACTCGAAGCGGAGTTTCTTACGAAGGGCCATCCATTCCTATGCCTCCTCCATTTGTTAATCCGGATGTGGTAGAGGAGACGTCAACGGAACATGTCCCACCTCCTCTAACCCAAAAAGTTCAAGAGACAAATTCTCAAACAACAACAAAAGTGAATCAAGAGGGAATTGTCAATAATCCTAAAACATATGAACTTAAGCTTCCTTACCCGGAAAGAAGAAATGTAGAAAAAAGGCAAGAAAAAGATAAGGGATCCACTCAAAAGTTTTTGGAAATGTTTAACCACTTCATTTCAAACTTCTCTTGCGGATGCAATTGATCCTAATGCCGAAAAACACAAAAATGCGTAAAGATCTTTGCGCTAATAAGGAAAAACTTGAAGAACTGTGCTAATACTCGTTGAGGAAAATTGTATGCGTTATTCTTAAGAAATTACCCGAGAAATTGGGGAGATTCTTGTCGAGTTACCATACCATATTGATTTATCAAAGCTTAAATGACCAAGGTTTTACCGATTTAGGAGCTAGTATCAACTTAATGCCTCTTTCGTCTTTCCTAAGGTTTAGTTTTACCCACCTTGGAATCAACCCAAAATGCTCTCGAGTATAGCTAACCATCAACTTGTCGACCAGATCGGATTTGAAGGATTGTGCTTGTTCCCGTAAGACAGTTTTATCATATCCGCGATTCGTAGTTGTAGATTACGTTCCCGTCGAACAAATTCCTTGATATTCTCGAAGACCATTTTTACGAACAGCACGAGCTTTAATTGATGTTTACGACGAAAAGTTGATCCTTCGTGATGGAAATGAAAGTTTAACACTGAACATGCAAAGTGAGAAATCGAAACTTAATGGTATTCAAAAAGTTGAATCAATCACATGATTCTTGATATTGTTTAACGTTCCGAATTAACATTGGTTTTAAGGATTTTTTTATTGTTTGTTATTTTCTCAGATATATAAGTGGCAATCCCACAATTCAATACAATGATTCCTTTCTATTTCATCGAAGTGAAACTAGTGATTCAACATCTTAAGAACACCCCGCCGATGAATTCACTCCTCCTAACTCATTACCACCGGGTGATGATGTTTCCATTATTAAAAAGGATTTCCAAAGAGATACGTTTCGAATTATTTCAAATCCTCTTTTCGAATTCGATGATAATTTCAAATCTAGCAACATGAATCCGCTCTTTGAAGAAAACGATAAAGATGTCAAGATTAAGTCTTCTTCTTCCTTCACACTTACTTCACCGGAAGCAAGTGAATTAGAAGCTTATCTTGAAAAAGATTCGATTCCACCGGGAATTGATCTTAACCTCCCTACCACCCTTGAAGTTTCAAGTAGCAATCCTACTTCTCCTACTCTCACCGGAGAGAAGGTTTGTTCATGGAAGACAACGATGTTTCTCTCATTGGTCCGATTTGTGTGGAAAATGATGACTCGAATTGCGATAAGGAAGCAGATAATTTGTCTCTTGGCAACTCACTTACATAAAAAACCAAAACCTCGTCCTCAAGAAGTTAAAGAAATCAAGGAAAATGAAGAGGAAGTTTCAAGAGATGTTCCAATCCATACCATTGTCATGCCAATTAGAATCACTTTCGATAATCCAGTTGATTTTAATAATCATTTTTCCAAATCAAAAGACTTGAAAAAGGATTTAACCATTTCATTTGACTCTACCACCACAAGTATTTTACCACATCCTCCTGTGTTAAATTCCGACTCGCCTTTCATTGCGGAGTTGTCGGCTAGTATTACCTTGAATTCTCTCGGAAACGAGGACAAAGTATTCAAACCAGGTATACTAGTTTATCATGCCATTCATGATAAAAATCTTGTAACATTGGAGGAGAATTTAAAAGAGAACATTTCCTCCGGGCTCTTTAGTTTTTTAAAGAACCGTCAACTTCTTCTACCCCCCCAGAACCTCCAGATGAAAGTTTGAAGAATGCTGTGCTAATCTTCTACCAAAGTAAAAATGTTTCCTCCTACATGTATGAAATACATCGCATTATCTTTTGGACTTTTCTTCCATTCTTCACTTTATACCAAAGGCATCACCTAATATTTTTATCCATTCGAAGTGAGAATTTGTGTTTTGACCCCGAATCCTCACGGTTCATAATCCCGGTGGCTTTTTCTAAAGACAGTTCTTGTTCTAAGTATTCTCTCACCTAAAAAAAGGGAAGGGACAAAAAAATTCAGGATCGAGTCGAGCTTAGCGATGCGTGATAAAAAACAAGCCGCTTCGGGGAGTTCACCCCATGCTTATCATTTCTCATTTCTTCTATTCTCTAAATGTGTTGTGTTGAGAAGCATGTTTCCTTCCGATTTCTCGTTGTTTGTTGCTTGTTATATTGTGATTCTTGCAGGACCTCCTAACAAATTCCAATGAACCTCTCGTGTCCGTGTTGTTCCCCGTTTTACTCGAGCTTCTCATCTTTTTTTGAATTTAGTTTGGGGAAATCATATCCTTCACTTATCGATAACGTTATATCTTTGCGATACTTCATAAACGGCTTAGATTATACGTAGGTCCCCACTTTTAAACATGAGACAATGTTTCGTTTTAGTTTGGGGAAGGGAATCTATCGATTTGATGTTACTTGCTTATTGTTTTGTTCTCACGTACCCGTTTTTCCACAAAAATAGCAAAAAATTTAAATTTTTTGTCATAAATAAAAAATAAAAAAAATGTTAAGACAAAAATGTAGGTTTTCCGTTGGTAAGAATAAGAAGTAATTTTTGACCCGATCGTACGGTAAGTTCAGCTTTCTTCCTTACAATTAATATGATAGTTGTGTGCTAGCTCACGAAGACTTGAAACATGCTGGACTTGAATCATTAGTAAATGGAAAGCTGTGCTAATCCAAGTAGATTTTTAAATATTCAATGTTGGATTTTTATATAGGCTAAGCAATTGCAAAAATTTCTTTTAGTGAAGAACAAGAAATGATTAGTGTTATTATATAAGTCTATGAATTCAAAACGTAGAATAATTGGTTTTCTTTCAAGCTCATATAATATTAATTGTGGCTTTTTCTCCCATTAAGCTTGTTCACTTTTATATAATGATTTAATAAATAGAGTTGTATGGTTTTTTGGTAATAATTAGTAATAGAAGTTTTTCTTTAAGTTACCGTTGTGATTAGGATGATTACACCTCAGAATACTTAATTTCTTAAAAATGCAAAAATAATAATAAATTAAGTATCTCTGCCAGATACATCATCGTGTCGAGGCGTGGCCGTTGTTGGAGTTTTCAATATAAGGTAGAGTCCCCGGAGTCATAATAAGTAGAAAACCTTGTCGACGCGCTAACGATGTGGCTCGCGATAAAAGTCACCCGATTTTACTTATATACTCCAAAGTCTAAATATTTTGCTACATCTTGTCGGAGGCGTGGCCGATGTTGTAGCCTTCTAAAGGACTGAGGTATAATAATGTTGCTTAATTTTTGTCTTATTTTGTGCCTTAAAGAGCCTAAGGGTATATGGTGCAAATAAGATTGGTTCATTCATGTCTTAAAGAGCCTTAGGGTATATGACATGAATGGTGCCTTGCTTAAGTAGCCTAATAAAAGCCAAATTTTGGTTGCCTCGATGTGGACTTTAAAACACGGATGCATTTGATCTTTTGAGAAGGGCTAGGAGCTAATTATTGCATCTTAACCATACACTGTATTTTGGAATTAATAAGTAATACGAAACAAAAGTCTTAAAGAGCCTTCGGGTATATGACTTAAGTAAAATCCTGAGATACAAAAGTAGGATTTGCGGGAGGAAAAGTAAGTACACAATTAGTATTTATGAGTAGTGTTAGTGTCATGACTTGTAATCGACAATGATCTTGTTTTTAAGCTTAGCATGGGAAAAGTGAAAAATCGGGGATGATGAAGTTTTATCCTTTTAGACACTTAATTGTGCTTTTAATCTATATCCTAAAAGTTACCAATGAGGTTAATAAAAACATTACATTAAGATCACACAAATAAATTGTAGTTAAAGCAGTTACTTATCAATAAAAATCATAAAAAGAGAAAATCGTTAAAATGGGGAATGTCGGGTGTTTTTATAACTTGTGATCTTTTAATTTTTCTCAAATCAAAAATCTTTGCTACTTTTCAAGGTTAAGTTTTTGGGGAATTTTCAAGGTAGTATTGGTTATTAGGCATGTGATATTGCGTGAGGACACGCAATCGTTTAGTTTGGGGAATTTTGATAAGTGTAAAATACACATATCCATTAATACCTAAAATGGCCCAAATAAGCCCAAAACATACCAAAAATGGCAAAAATATGCTTGTATTTGTGTTTTGTGTGTGCAGGTACGGATAAGTCAAAAAATCACAAGAGAAACACTCAAAGCAAGCAAACACGGGCAAGAGAATCAGAAGAGTTCAAAAAAGCCAAAGATCCAAAGCCTAGCCAATTTTTCAAACAAGGGCCCATTCTTGCAATTTCCTAAAAGTTATTTATACCTTGAAAGAAATGAGAAAGAAAGACAAGGACCAAAAGGCATCCTTCCCAAAAGTGAAACAACATTTTAACTGTCAAAAGAAGGAGCGGGAACACATTTACTATTCATCGTCTTCTCTGTTTTCACCCCATGGTAAAACAAGGGGCAAATCAAATTGGGAGGTGCTTAAGTCAATTCCAGAGGACTACATCACAAACCCCGGTCAAATTATACTTTATCAAAGGATTCATTAAAGAAAGAGCCACATCAACAGTAAAGAAGGCACAAAAAGTGATGGGTTTTTGTGCTAAACTCACTCACAGAAATAACTCAAACGTCCACATCAAGGGAAATGACACGCTTGGCAATCTCAGGTGTCACAAATCTTGAACAACGCCACAATTGATGACAAATGATAGCAGAAATGAATGGCAGAAGATTGAAAGATTGAAAAGTCAGGTATTGAGGTCATAGAAGCTTCAGCTGTGCACTATAAAAAGTACCTCAATCTACACACACCAAAGGTCTGTAGTTTTTCTTTTTAAGCAGTTTTTTATTAGGTAGTCGATTCTAGTTTTTATATAATCTTTACTTAAATTTCCCGTCTTTTTACTTAAAATTGATTTTTGTAATTTGCCTTTTCTAGTAATGTAATTCAGTTTTTGATAATGAAATTCAGTTTTAATTTGTTATAAAGCTCTTCGTTATTTTCAACCGTATAAGCTCTCTTAATAAGCTAAACTTGTCTCACTAAGCTACTTATAAGCTATTTCAGTCTATAAGCTAAATTTAGAGCTGTTTGAATTTCAGTAGTAACCTAACTAAACCTTAAATCAGTTAAAACCTATTATGGAGCTTATTGTATCTAAGCTTTTGGAAGGGATCTTACCTTGGAAGAGATCCCAAGGACTATACTCTACTTATTCATAAGCTATAGAGCTTGTAGGCTGCCTTAATTGCCTCTTGTTTAGTCTAAGGAGTTTTGTAAGTTTCTCTTTCCATTACCTTTAAATTTCTATTTTAAATTTTGATATTATTGCTTTCTATGTTCGATCTGTTTATTGCGTATTTCTCTTGCTTGTTAGTGTTGAATCACTCTTTTATGCTTATTTAGTTATGTGTTTTTCATCTGCTTTTGCTTTAAGAAGTTATAGATCTTTATTATAAATCGTCCATAAAAACTCATAAATTTCCCCAAAAAACATTAGTTTAAATTATTAAAGATTTTAGAATTTTGCTTATTAAGTGTTTAATCATGATTGGTTAAGTATTGTTTTAAGCTAATTTTATCTGGATTAAGTGTTTGTTCATTAATTTCTCTTAAAAGCTATTCTCAAATTCTGTCATGATTTTTAAGTAGTGTTTGGTTTTGTGCATTCTAAAAATTGCAACTAACAGATACTAACTTCCAAGTATACTGCTTCATAAGTTAGTACTGTTAGCTTATATCTCTGTAGAATTAAGTTTAGTTTCAGCTTATTTAGATTTAGTTTTCATTTTCTAGCTTATTTCATTGCTTATTTTTAGTTTTCAAAAGTCAAAATTGCACTAGCAGTACTTTCTCTTGAAAGTACTGCTGAACTTTACATTAGCAGTACTTACCTCAGTTAGTACTGCTGTGTTCTTAGCTTAATCTAGATAGGTAATTGTAGGATTTAGCTTATCAAATTCAGTAGGATTTAAGTTTTAATAGAGCTTAATACATTTTAAGTCTTTATTTACTGTTTCTAGCTTATTGTCTTAGCTTATTTTAGCTGTCAAAAGTCTAGAAAAACCTGAAAATCAAAAACAGTACTTAGAGTCCTTAGAATTAAATTTTGTTAATTTAGCTTATGGGTCATAGATTTCCAGCTAATTAGATAGCTTATGTGTAGCTTAATAAGTCTTCACAGTTTTAGAGTCAAATTTAGCTTTATAAATTTTTTATCTTGCTTTAATCTTGAGTTTTTTCTTTGCTTATTTCTTGAGTTACTTTATTTCATGATCAAATTTAGACTTAAAAGTAGTTTAAGCATTAATTTTCTTTGCATATTTAGATTAAAGCACATCAAAAGCATTCTAGATCGCTTTCCATTTAGATTTAAGCATTAAATTGAGCATTTATGTGGTCATGTTTAAGTACGAAGTAAGCTCAAAATCCTCACACTTTCTGTAATCAGTTCAGGAAAAATAAGCTCCTCCTGAGCTTATTTGAGAATTTTCAGCCCCTAAAGCTTTTAATAATTTTGTTCCCTTAGTTTCTTTTACAACTTTGTTTCTTTGAGTTTTTTCATTTTAAGCACTTTCATTTTTAAGCCTTATTGGACTTAGTTTTGCGAACAGGGATAGATTCTCAAGGGTAGAAAAGTGTAAACTTCAATTTTATTGTTTTTCAGTTAGTCCCTCCGTTAGTTTGTTAGTTCCCCCGTTAGTTTCTAAGGTTTTTGCACCATTAGTCCTTAGTTTTTAATTAAATTTATTTATTTTAATTAGTGATTAGGTTAAAGTTTTAATTAGTTTAATTAAACTTTTATAAGAAGAAAAAAAAATAGGCGCTTTTTAGTTTATAATTTTTCGGCAAATTCTCTTATTTAGTCAAATATTAGTTTACATTCTTAGGATTTAAAATTTGTTGTACTTGCTTAATTACATTAATTGTTGCCTTCTTAATTTCGGAGTTATAGCCCTTATCCAAAATATCATTGTTCCAATCAAATCAGGATCCAAACCTAAACTGGTTTCAATCTCCCTAGTCATTGGGAAACGACCCGGTGATCATACTTGCCCGTTTGATATACGTATTATATATTAAATTATATATATTTTTGAGAGGAATTTTATCAAGGATAACTTGGTATCTTCCTATTAACTCTTAGGAATACATACTTTGTTATATATTTTACGTGTGTAAAACTTGCGAATCAGCTGACTTCACAAATTTGGAAACAGTTGTGAATGTTAGTCCTATTCCCACATCAAAAATAAATCCCTTTCATCCTTCAACACTTATTCTAAGAGATCCAACATCAGCAGTACAAACAAGAAGCAAAGTAAATAAAAGTTCTGAACCTCATGGTTTTGTTAGTTATTTTCAAAAGCAAAGGAGAAACCACTCATAAGGGACTTTCCATCTTTGTTATTTGCTTTGTTATTCTATCCTCAACATGAACCACAAGAAGATTTTCAGAAGCTCATGAGATGAAAGCTGGGTGATGCAAGCAAGAAGAATTGTTGCAGTTATGAGATTCAAAAAAGTTTGGATCCTAGTAAATTTGCTTATGGGAAAAAGGCTATCGGGAACAAAGTGGTGTACCGAAATAAGAAGGATGAAAGAAGATGTGGTTGTCAGAAACAAAGCAAGATTAGTTGCTCAGGGTCACAGGCAAGAGTAAGGAATAGACTAAGATGAAGAATTGCTTCCTGTGGCTAGGCTTTGAAGCCATAAGGATCTTTTTAGCATTTGAATTCGATATGGCTTTAATCTATCAAATGGATGTGAAAAGCTGCCTTTCTCTATGGCAAGATTGATGAAGAGGTATCTGTATCTCAACCACCAGGTTTTTCCTAGATCCTAAGTATCCTGAGAAAGGTCCTACAAAGAGTTTAAAGTTCTGTATGTTAACATCAGCATCCCACAGCTTGGTAAGCTACTTTATCCACTTTCTATTAAAAGAATGGATACAAGAAGAGGGACAATTGACAAAACTCTCTTCCTAAAGAAGGACCAAACATGAATTCATTTTAGTTCAAGGCCTATGTGGATGATATCCATTTTGGGTCTACAAAGAAGCCTGAGTATGAGTTTTGAGGCATTAATGAAGAGTAGATTTCAGATGAATTCAATGGGAGAGCTCACTTTCTTTCCTTGCCTACAAGGTTAACCAGAAACCAAATGGTATAGTTTATTAGCTTATGATAAGTATGTTGCTGAAATCCTGAAGAAATTTGACTTATGCAAGTGTTAAAGACTGCCAGTACACCAATGAAACACAGAGCCCTTAGACAAAGATGAGGAAGCCAGTGATGTTTGATGTCCATACTCTAAAGGTCAATGATTGGCTCCTTAATTATGTGACTGCTTCTAGGCCTGACCTTATGTTATGCAGTACTGTGCTTGTATCTAGTTACAAGATCACTCCAAAGACCTCTCATGATTAAGTGCGTCAAAAGAATTTTTAGGTACCATAAAGGCAAACCCAAACTGGCCGTTAGGAATCCTAGAGAGTCTTCATTTGACTTTAATCCCTACTCAGAATTAGTGATGTATGCTGAAGCAAATCATGGACAGGAGAAAAAAATTAAAAAAAATCCACAACAGAGGTTGTAATCAAAACTTTTCTTGGTCAGAGACTCATTACTTGGCAATGCAAAAAGCAAACCATTTGGCCCACTTCTACAATAGAAGCCGAATATGTTGCTGCTAAGCAAGCTGCTGTGGCAAGTATTATGGATTCAAAATAAATGTTAGACTATGTGTTCAACTACATGAACACAAAGATCTACATTGAATATGAAAGCACCATTTGCATTGTAAAGAATCAGTATATCATTCGAGACAAAGCATATTTGCAATAGGCACCACTTCATACGAGATGCCCTATGAGAAAAACTCATATAGGTGTCATAGATGCCACACTAATGACAATGTAGCTGAGACCTACAACAAGGCATTTGATGTAGCAGATTTAAATTCTTGGTTGTTTCAATGGGATGATATATCCATAAGCTACATTGGGTAAAGGGAGGATTTTTAATTACTATGAAAGGGTCATCTGTGGATGAAAGAGGTAAAACACACCATGGCAAATCAAACTTGTTCCAAGAAACCCCTAAAACCTTATGCTCCACCTTTCTACCCATCAAGATTCAACCACCATCATGCAAGCATAACTAATCGTACCAACAAGTGGTCCGTACACTTTCCGGTAAGAATTCTCTTGTGAAGCATTTTGAAGACATGAGATTATGTAGACCATCCAAAGAGTATTTGCAAGGGTGGTTCGACCCACCAAGAGACGAGTCTATGTCATGTTTAACAACAAAGGGGATGCATACCATTGGAGCGGTGTGTGCCAGGTAAAATTGGTTAGTATGGTTGATGTCAAGAGAAGGTCGCGGTATGCGTTTCACATTGTCAACTAGTTTAAAGCAAGCAATTTCAGATTAGAGATTTAGTATGCTTTTAAACTAAGTACTACTATTAGTAGAAATATTAGCAATTAGATAGAGTAGTATAGTTTTTGGTGTATGGATACATATTAACTAGAAGTGATGCTTGTCAACGCTTTAAGAATGATTTATGAAGTCACGAAAGAAGAGTTTACTGATGTGCTGAAGCATTCTTGATACTTACAACTGTTCATTCATTGTTTGGACAAAGTTAGTACAGACCATGCAAAGGTTAGTACCAGCTGGGCAAAGTTTGTACCGCTAAAGAGACGTTGGAGAAAAATACCGCCAGGGTAACAAAGTGAAATTGAACGTAATCTTTTAAAATTAGGATCTCCCCGAAACCTAAAAGAATCCATCTCAACCGCCCACATACACAAGCAATCTCTCTAAGCTGACATTCTTCATTCCAAGCCCTAATCTTTCTTACCGACGATCTCTCTCTTCTAAGCAAATGGCTGCTCTTGATCCCAGTCCTAAGCACAACATATCGCATACTTGGAAACAGACTGAATGAAAATGTCGAGTTTCATGAAGCCTTGATCTCTTCGAGGAAGTTATAATTATCATGCGCTCACTGTAAGTTCCAGTTGTTTTTCGACCACAATTCATTTGAACAGTTTTCGGACGATCTGCTAATCCAAAACATCAACACAGTTCAGGCACATAACTGCCAAAGTAGCTGGCAAGGTTGTGTCTATCTCTGAAGCATCAATCCGAACTGATCTTATTTTTGATGATGCTGATGGGATAGACTCATTACCAAATCAAGCTATCTTTGATGCTATTCAGCTTATGGGATATGAAGGGGATTTAACTGTGTTAACATTTAATAAAGCTTTGTTTTCACCCCAATGGAGGTTTTTATTTCACACAATTAATCATTGTTTAAGTTCCAAAAGTACCTCTTGGGATCAAATTCCTACAAATATTGCCACTGCTGTAATTTGTTTAACAACTAATCAAAAGTATAATTTTTCCAAATTAATTTTTGATGGTATGCTTAGCATCTAGAGGCCTAAGAAGATTTGTCATGTATCTCGTTTTATTTCTATATTTTTATGGTAGAAATTAGCTAATATATCTTTACCTTTAGATCACATTCCTGTAAATAGTTTAACTAGTAAAGTTTTACTTTATGATATAACGAAAGGGCAAACATTTCTCAGGCAAGTGACACCTTTGAGTTGATACTATTTGTCCAACCAACTCAGGAAATGAGGTGCTCATCCTCACAAGACCTACTAATGAATAACCATCACCCACACCTGCTCCCACTAGTGAAAGTCACCCAAATGAGTCACTGCCTGACTCAATCTTATGCTAACCTATGACGGAACCTTTTGATGCAACTAACCTTGACCCTTCCCCAAGACCTTCCCCCAGACTTCCCCAAGACCTTCACCCACTCCTATTTTCCTGATTCAATACCCAGAACCAACTGGTGAGAATCTAGGAGATCATCATCCAATGATACATCCCTTACAGGAATGAGGATGACATGACTCTCCCAAATGTCTATGATCTTTGTATATCTTTATGTAAACAGGTTATAGATCAAGCCAAAGAAATCAAACTCTTGAAGGCTCAGATCACCAAGCTCAAGAAGCAAGCTAAACCTGTCATCAAACATTTCAAAAAGCATATCTGAAGACTGTCTCATTGTAACAAAGACTCCAAGGAAGAGCTCCTCAAAGAAACATAGAGCACAAAGAGACCTGTATCCAAACAAAGGGATGAAATTGCAAAAGGAGAATCATCAGTTAAAGAGATCCTTTGTTTGTATGTAAGCCTGAAAGTGACATTAGATCACATGAAACAGAAAATGCTTAAAGTAGAAGGGAGACAAGAGGAATCGGTGGGATAAACAAGGAATTGATGAAGTTAGACTTAGTACTGAAGATGTAGTTAGTACTGACAAAGAAGGAGTTAGTACCGACTTTGAAAAAGTTAGTACTGACAAGCCAATAGTTAGTACTGACGGATCCAAAGTTAGTACTGATGAACAAATTGAAGGTACTGATGAACAAGTTGAAGGTACTGAAGAGATCTTTGAAAGTACTGAAGAGCAAAGAGAAGGTACTGAAGAAAAAGTTGAAAGTACTGCTGGGCAAACAGAAGGATAACTGAAAGATCCAAAAACTAAGGAAGAAGTTGCTAATCAAGCCTCTCAAACATCTAGTCAAACACCCACTTCTATGATATTTGGTGATGATGAAACAATAGCTACACTTCTCCTCAACATGAGTCAAGCCAAAGCTGCTTCTAAAGAAAAAGAGAAAGGTGTAGAGTTGAAGGATGTTGAAGAAATTGATAGACCTAGGCCTACTACTACAAGATCACTTCTAACATTAAAACCTCTTCCAAAGATTGATCCTAAAGACAAAGGAAAGAAGAAGATTGAAGAGGAGGATGAATCTGAAAGTGAAGATGATGATATTCCTCAATCCTTTAAGAAATTCAAAACAGCTTCGAAGTAGTGATGAAGTAAATGGCTAAGGAAAATTCCAAGAGGGAAAATGGGGGGGGGGGGGGGGGTGGGGGGGGGGGGGGGTGGGGGTGGGGGGGGGAGGCTGAAGAGGAGAGAAAACAAAATTGTGAAGAGAAGCACACAAATGAAGCTCACATTAAAAAACTTTGATGATAAAATGGCAAGATTGAGGCAGACAGAATTCTTGCTGAGAAGCTTCAAGAGCAAGAAAGAGACAGTTCACAATAGAAAAGGGGAGATGCAAAGTTCCTTCATGAAACAATTGCTGCTCATGAAAATTCCTTGCTCGACAAAGATCAGAGCCATCAGAAACGACCTCCACAAAAAAGAGATCAATTAAGAAAATCAATGATGACCTACTTAAAGCAATGTAGGGAACTTCAAACATTCTGAGTTGGAAGAAGTAAGGAAGTTTGAAGACTTACAAGCAATGTATGAAAAGATAAAAAGTCAATTGAAGATTTCATTGCTAGTGGATCTGTTGAAAAAGATAGGCTATATCAAGAAATAAAAGAAAGATTCCTCCAAAGGAGAAGAGATCAAGCAGGAATCTAAACAAGAAGTCAAGGAAGAGGATAAAGGTGAAGAGAACACAAGAAAGAGAAAGCACGGTACAAGGAAAAAGATAAAGTCAAGGAAAAGAAGATTTCGAAAACAAGGTACTTCTCAAGATGATCCATCAGACATAAGAAGAGAATGTTAGCTGAGATTTGCTGACAATAGCTCCAATGAGTACAAGGAAGTAGTGTAATGAAATACCTTACCAAGAAAGTATCCAATCATGACTGAAGACTGAGAATCTGGCACTAAACACAGATTGAATGATTCAAGAGATCAGAAGAGATTATATGAATGTGGTAACAAGAAGTAATTGGACAAAAAGATCCTTCAGTACATTAATAAGAGTGCTTTCAGTGTTTGACAAGAAGACCCTAGATGCTGTGATAAACTTGTGAGAACATATATCAAGATAAGATTCCTGAAGTTTGATTAACGTTCTTTGGGGAGATTTTGATATTTATGTTCAATCCAGATTGAACAAGAGATGAGTTTTGGAACTCACAACATGAATGTAAAAAAGAAAGTAGTCAGTTGAAGCTCGCACAGTTCTTCAGGGGTACACAATTTGATACAGATTAAGGCTTAGTCGTCACGAAGCTAATAGAGAAGAAGTATCTTTGAAAAAGAAATACTGAGCAAATGATAAAGCTAAAAATTGGAGCTGAGGAAGAAAGTCCTATGGCAATAGAATTGAAAAGATATTCTCAAGAAGGTACTTTGCTGAATTTTAGAATCAAAAGAATAAGACCGATGGAAGTACGAAGGATAGAGTGTTTTGCTAACCACCACACAACAAATGGTTTATCAATCACCATGCTTATCAGGCATAAGAATTGGCTTGTTCCACAAGCAAACCGCTTTGAGGTAAAAGACTAGCAAATCCGTTTATGGTTTTACAATTACGCAAAAATTATAGGGTCAATCAACAAACCTGCTTTTTGGTGAGAGTTGGCAGTCCAAGATCAAACAGTTCATTGGTAAAGACTACACAAATCAGTTTGATAGCCTGATAGTTCTAAAACTAAATGGTATTAAGCAAGCACCATTGTTATGACAATGAAGCATTGGCTAGTCCAAACACAAACGGTATTTGGTAAAGACAATCAAAACCGTTGATGGTTGACAGTTTACCACAAAACTGTAATGGAACTTAACTCACCATATTCTATATATGAACGCGTTTTACTAACCCAGAGCAAAGAGTTATAAGGTTGGTAAGGTTAGGTATTAGTTCCCATGATCCAGCCAGAACCGGAGGGATCTACCCAGGGACAATCCACTAGTTAGTGTAGAAGTCCTTAGGTATGACATACAAAAGGAGTAAATGTGAGAATAAGGGAATAGTGCCGACTGAGATGGAGCTAGAACTGGAACAAACCCAACAAGGTTCTAGTCATGAAGTCTCGGTAAGCACTGAAGGGGTTGAAGAATGAAAAAGAAATGTAAGGATAAAGGGTGTAAAGAAAGAAGCCCTCCATACACTTAGGCAGAAACCGGGTCAACACATCTGCTGTCAAAATCACAATGATGATTGCTGACATTGAAGACTGACATCATGGACCCAGTGATGCAATGCACAACCCTCCCTAGCCACTCAGAATCTCTCAAAAGATTTCTGTTTCATTTCTCACGGAGACTAAACACGTTATCTATTGACTTTCTCACTCCGAGTTAGTTGATATTGAAAAGGTGGCAGTCCGCTCCAGCCTCCGATCACTAAACCAAAACTCATAATTGAGTCTAGAGCCAAGAGATCATCAATTAATCTCATTAGGACACTATTCCATATTACTTGCTCTTCACACAATGTGAAAACAAGGGTTATCATAAGAGTCCTACGCATTATCCTTGTGGTATTGCCAGAACATCCGAGTGATACGAAGGTATTCACAGTGAAGATGGAAATCCTGCTAGAGCCAACATCAAACAAGCTCTAGGTAAGTGACTTGTGAGATCCTAAATGGCTCAAACTTATGACACTAGGCAATGATTCGGTACAGATTATGAACTGACGGAGGATGAATTTTGATAAAAGCTTAAAACTCTCGATGTGTTACAAAAACGCTTTTATTAGTGACACGTCGATTGATTTTCAAATCAATTTTATCTTCAATCGGTGAGATAGTAACTTACTGATTCACTCTTACTGTTCTATTAGTAGCAATACTATTAGTGAGGTAGCCTGCTTTGAGGTGTCCAGTAAAGAGATACTAGCAAGTACAATGAATCTAATGCATCTGCGTTAGAGGATCTAACACTTTGAGATGGAAACCCTGTCAAGGAGGTTCTTATAATTAATCTACCTGATCACAGGTACAGTATTTATACTGTAAAACGGTCCTCACGGAATCGGAGGTTAATGCAACTTAACTCTGACGAATGACAAATCCATATTCGTCACCAAGCTTTATTGCTAACTGTTTTATTTCAGGATTACATAGAAATGGAGATGCAGATACCTTGTTCCAGCATAGTCAAGTACATAGCCACATGCTCATACTCAAGACTCAATGACTTTAAAACATCAAAAAAGAATGACCCAAATCTTCCGCAAACTCTGATATCAACTTCTTCTTTAGTATGTCAAAGTGATGAAGTTTTGAATTGATGAAGAAATACGAACATAAAGTCAAGCTTTTAAGATTGTAACAAGTATGAGCATGTTGGTCCGAAAGTCACAAGCACATAAGATGGCGAAAGATCACAAGATGATGATTAGATATTAAATTTGGCTGATGATCTCAAGAAAGCTCAAGAACACATACAATGACAATCTTAAAAAAACACTATTACACAAAAGGACTCAAGATCAAGAAAATAAGCTTCAACGATTAATGATCAAGGTCAAAAGGAGAGATCTTTATGATCACCCCTTAGGGGGAGATTGTTAGGAATACAGAAAGTGTTGATCATTTATGAGATCTCAACGATCTTCCCTTAGGGGGAGATTGTTAGGAATTCAGTTTTTAGTAAAGTGACGATCATTATCGATCTCACGAGCCTTGTAATATCTAGAAGATATCAAGTGTGTAATAGTTAGTTCGTTAAGCTAGTTT
>BQNB010126829.1:0-14388 GCA_026074375.1 Tanacetum coccineum | reverse complement strand
AACTGATTATTTCTTGCTTACGCGATTTAACTTAACGATTTCCATTAAAAACAAACGCGTACAATACAAAAAAAATAAAATAAATAGCAACTTTATCAACGTCGTACATTGTCCTAAAACACGGGGTGTTATAATTTGTGTCCCAATAAGACTGAGACCGTCCTCCGTATATGCAACAACAGGTACTTTGTGGATTTTATCCCACATTGGCACCTTGGTTACATTATCTTTAGTAAGGGCCATGTCAGGTGTCCATTTGTTTAGAATAAGGGGTGCGTTTCGAATCAACCACGATCCCTGCTCAAGCACTTGTTCCAAGCCAGTCAACGATGCGAACTTGAAGTAGAAGAATTCGTCATTGTCTCTCATAACTCTTTGAAAACCGAACTTAGCCCACATATTTGTAACATAGTTCTGAACTAGCGGGAATGCAACGCTTTTTCCCACGAAGAACCCTACCAATGAGTTAGCAAATTTATTCTTAACCACTGAAATCGCTTCAATGGGGAGAACAAAATCAGTGTCCTCTAACTGTTCAGCACTTCTAAATGTCCTAAAATTAATCTTCTTGATAGGTTTATCATTACTCAAAATATTTGCAAACGAAGTTACTTTTGGTTGACAATCACGTATCTTGTCAAGACGAGCAGCAAGATCACCAGCCAACGATCTTATATCCTTATTCGAATCATCTTTCTCCATCTCTCACAAACCCCACAAACAATTGAAAAACTCAGGCGGCAAAAATCGGATTGAAAAAATTAAATCGAATTGAAATTGGGGATTTGAAACTTCACTAATGAATTGTGTAATCGTAATTGTATGTTGGAATATGATTAAAAGAACATCCAAAAATTGGGGATTTGAAATTTAAATGAAATAATGGTTTTTTAGATTTGGGGAAATAAGGGTTTTTTGGATTTGAAATCTAACTATTATTTTTAGAAGTGGACAATTATTTTGGGACAAACAAAAAATAACAATGGACAATAATTTTGAAACGGAAATTGTATAAAATACTTAAGGTTTATCAAGCTTTTGATACAATGCAAAGAACCCTTTTAAAAAACTTTATAAAATAGTGAAAAACTTTTGACAATCTTTTCTAAGATTGAAGACATTATAGAAAAAGATAAATTTATATGGTTTTCGAGATGAGTTTACTTTTCTTAAGCACTCAAAATCTTTTTCGGAACTAAGGCTATGGTACAAATGTGTTGAAAGATAGTCTCTTTCTGGTAAATAACTATCAGGGACTGATTGTGTTTATTTCCTATTCTTATGTTTAGCCTATTTTCAGGTTCAGGTTGAGTTTGTAAGAGGTTGGATAGATAGAGGGTTGCTTTTGTCAAGTGTAGATTCTCTCAAGTCGGTCAAGGCTCTATATAAGATGGTCAAACCAGCTTATTTTGATATCTTTGCCTCTTATCTCTTTCGATACTCTCTCTCAAATATTGTAACCTTAAATCTTGATTTAGATCATCTTGATCTTATTCTTTGTTTCTAATCATTGTAATAGAACTATGATCATATAGATAGCAGGTCCACACCTGAGTAGCAGTGGTGGATTTGATTGTTTGATTGTTTTTCAACTGATTGAGATTTTTTTTTGGGTAAAGGGTTTCCCCTGTAAATGTATTACTCTAAAAAAGCAATTCAGTACAAAGGATGTGGGTGAGTCCCACATCTCAGCCTGTTACATAGGCAAAAAGCGAACATAACAAGCACAACTATTCCACAAAAGGATACTACTAAGACTAGATTACAATTGACTCAACAAACATCAAAAAACATATTTCTTCTTCCTGCCATAAACCGTGATATCAAGATCATCAAAAATAAACTGAAGGTGCTCGGACATATTATGATTCTCGTACATATCATCATCAGATGGGTCATAATCATCGTCATTCGGATAAGAATCCCTCCATTGTTCCAATAAGCTATTAGTACCATAACCTTTATCACTTTCATCTTTACCACTCGTTGAAATCCTTAAGTTAGTAGATTCATCAAAAATCACTTCCACTTCACCATCACTTTTCACAATACCCGTAGGAACTAGTGGATTCTCGTCATTATCCAACAGCCTAAGTTTACCTTTACAAATTTGTCGTTCTATTTTATCGATTTTCTCACCAATAGGAGTATTACTAGTAAACTCCCCATAATTATCGACATGCATAAAAGAGGATCCACTTGAAATAGCCCTATTATTTACCAAATTAGTAGTCTCCCCATTGGTACCAAACTCCACATCATTATCGACCGAATTAAGAACATCAAATGGATTCGAATTACTAACCTCAATAGTAGGGTCCACACCTTTCTTCTTATTACCACTGGAATTAACATTAGGCTTTATAGGAACATGTCGATATTCTTTTTGAGGTTTAAAACCTATTTTTGGACCAACCGAAACACCTCGAGAAGTTTGACTAGGCTTCTTCATAGTTTTCTTCTCACCAACACCTATATTCTTCGAACATTCCTCATGAGTATGTCCAAAAACCTTACAAGATGAACACCTAGGTGGTTTCTACTCATACTCAACACGGACATTACATGTGTAATGGCCCTCCCTAGTAATTTTAGGCATAGCTACGACAATGTTATCTTTCAACTCCACATCAGCTCGAAGCTCAATCATAACTCTAGCATAACTTGACCTACCCAAAGATTGTATGCACATATCAGAAGTATCAGAGTCAAGCATTAGAGGAGTACCCAGTTTAGTAGCAATGGCATTCAAACCCTCCTCGCTGAAGGCCATAATAGGTACACCATGGAGTTTAACCCAAACTGGAACAGTACTGACATCTTCCTTCAATAGGTTCTCATCCGAATGCTATTTTTTCAGGATAATCGGGTCATTCCGGATAAACCATGGACCATTCTCAAGCATAGCATCTAATCCGTCTATGGAGCTAAATTGAACGGAGAATAATCCACTAGACGAGCTGAACATTGAGCGAACAAGCCCATATTTACCCCAAGTTTTCCTAACATAGTTAGCAACAACAGGGTATGCCACCTTCTTCCCCAAGAAAAAACCATAAGCTGTATTAGCAAATCGTTCACTAACAACACAGATAGAATCCACAAGAACAACCACATCAATCCCATTACCCTCGGGTGTATACAAAGTATGAACATTCACCTTCTTCCTACTTGTTTTACCAGTAGCAGTAGCATAAGAGGGTTTACCGGGAGCATTACCAGCTAAAGCATTTTCTTCCTGTATAGGTAGTGGTAGGTTCAATCCCACATCAGGAGTATTCACCATATGACATTCCATCGCAACAGTTTCCTCAACCACATATGGTGATACATCCTTCATAGCAGCATCAACACAAGGAGTAGCATCATTCAAAATCCCATCAGAACCCGAAGCCGAACAAGTACCAGTATCCGTAGTTGTCTTTTTCCTATGATTATTGTTCCTCCTTCCTGCATCTAAAAACCACGATTCATGGTTAAACCATGCAATAATAAGCAAACCACTCAAGCCGAATCCAACAACCTTGACACAACCTGGCTTGGATCAGTTGTTGTGTTCTTGTTTATCAAATTATGATTTGGTTTAATAATATTGTTCAGATCCATATTTTCTTCATGGTATCAGAGCCATGTTGCTCTGAAATTGTTTTCTAAAAAAAAGTAGGGTTTAATAAAATTTAGGTTTTTAATTATCATTTTGTTTAATCAAATCGATATTATTGTTAGATTTGAAATTAATTTTTACAAAGGTAAAAGTTTTTATAAACATACCTAATTTGAAAAATTAGTTTTTATTTAATTAGGGGTATTTTGGTAATTAAGGTTGATTAATCATCAATCGTTGAGATTCTTGGTTAATCTTAGAAATTCTGGGTTGTTTCCTTAATTTTGAGAAATTAGGGTTTGTTGATCTTGGTGTTTAGGTTATTGGCTTATTGCTATAATCTGCTATCTCACTTAACTAAGTGAATCAAGAGAGTAGTCAGTTTGGGTTGATTTGATTTCTACTGCTTATTTTTTTAGCTCTGTAACACCTCTTTACTCTCTCTCATTTTCATTATTATCTTTATTGTTTGTTGTATCTGTCTGCTCTTGATTTTCCATCTTGAGTGGTGTGAAAACCTGAGAACTTCTTTCTTCCTTTATCTTCTTAGTTGTTGTTTATCTTTTTTTAATCATGTATGTTCATAATTCTAATAATGGTGATAATTATGTTGAGGATCCAGTTACTTTGTAAGTAAACTGCATATTAGTTACCCTTTGCATTTACATCTTAATGATTCTACTGCTCTAACTGTTGTTTCAATAAAACTAAAAGGAACTGAAAATTATCAAGTATGATTTTATGCTATGCTATTGGCTTTAAAAGGAAAAAATAAAACTGATTTTATTGATGGATCATGCAAAAAGTCTAATACATATGAGGTTCTTGGTAGACAATGGGATAGAGTTAATGCTTTTGTTTTGGGATGGATCTTGAATTCTATTTTTGAGGAACTATTTTTGGGTTAAATTTTTTCTAAGAGGGCTAAACATGTTTGGGAAGAATAAAAAGAAACTTATGATAAAGTAAATGAGTCTATAATGTTTGGTTTACATCATTAAACTCATATTCTAAAGCAAAATGGTTCATCTATTGATGATTATTATCATAAGTTGAATGCTTTGTGGAAATAATTTGATGCTATGGTTGAATTGCCTAAGTGTGTTTGCAATGCTTCTGAAAGTTTTAAGAAGCATAACTAGTTAATGAAATTAATGCAGTTCTTAATGGGTCACGATGATTCTTATATGCAAATTAGAAGTTCTATTCTCTCTAGAGAAGTCTTACCTTATGTTAGAAGTGCTTGTGCTACCATATCTAGTGAGGAATCTCATAGAGTTGCTTCTGGTAGTATTGCTGGTTCCTTTCAAAGGAATCATTCTGCATTTGTGTCTAATATGCCTAATAGAAAAAAATTTCAGAGGAGTAATCAGAACTCTAATAATGGCCCAAGACCTAATAATTTGAACAATAATAGACAAGGTGGGGGGTTCTACATCGGTTTGTGAGAACTGTGGCTTTAATGGTCATTCTATTGACAGATGTTTTAAAATTATTGGTTATCCTGCTTATTTTTAGAAAAAAGAAATCTGGACAAAATTTTAAAGGAAAAAATATTGCTAACAATAATTCTATGAGAAGTGATATGTACACATAGTGTTTTTATTCGCATACATAAAAATAAGGGGAAATTACATTTATGCCCTTGACTTATTTTACCCACACCTTTGCGTTTGATTTTCTTTTTTTACCCTCAAAACCAAGTACATAAAGAATATATTATATATGTATCCAATCATGGATAAAAGAAGAAAATAATAATCTATAAAACCATTATAGACTCGTGCTTGTTTGGCAGCAACTCAAATAGAAATAATAAATACATCCCAATTTCACTTTAGAGAATTCTCAGGTATGAAATTTTTAATTACTATGTATTATTTAACTATGAAACTATCCATATAAAGTTAATTAACTTCCTGGAATGGCTTAAATGATGTAAATTGCATTTCAAAGTATAATCGCAAGTATATAATTATTCATATGAATCCAAAAGAAAAACGAGCAGAACTATCTCAAAGTTTGTAACATGAAACAATGTCGATCATAAAATAGTCTCAAGATAGTCCACTTTCTTCCTTGATGTGTTAAACTAGTTACTGAAAGAGAAATTGAGGTCAAAAACAAGAATAGAGCCTAAAGCTTTAAAAGTAATGTAGATCTTATTCTTTTGGAGAATATGGATTCATATTATCTATGAGTTTTTTGGTGCTGAATATTGTCAATAACGTGTTTTGCAGCTAAATTTTGTATAAAAATGAACTTACATTGTAATAGAAAAAGTCAGGAGGTTTGGGGGTAAATGTATATCGAGAAGGGACGACCATAAATTGTGTTCAATAAATTCAAGGTATTACAATGTCATTTTCACTATATCCTTTTATGTGTGCAATAAAAAAACATGTTGTACATATCCAACCTCCCTAATTTCACATTTAGAAGTAGTATCATCTTCTGGTTTACAGATGACAAAAAGGCTACTCATATCTCTCTCATTAAAGATTAACAAATAAGACAAAGAATAAGTAAGGCCAAGTATGGCGACAGGTACTTATACATAAATTAACAGTAAAGTTTTTAACAGAACTTTAACATTTTCTTGCTCTCAAATACTAAAACCAGATCTCAAAGTGATTGTTAATGGACAACATTGTTGATCCTACAGGGCGCAATTCGCATATGCCTTACATGGAAAAGGAATTAGATAAGTTTAGGAATATTTCTCATCTTAAAATAAAAGTTACACATCCCAATGGGACTAAAGCTTTTATTTCTAAGATTGAAAATCTCAAGTTACCTAATGGTCTTGTTCTGTTTGATGTACTTGTGATCCTAAAATATTGTGTTACTCTAATTTTAGTTCATAAACTTGCTAAAGATAATAAGATCTTTGTGGTTTTTAATGAGAGTAGATTATATTTTTTGAATCAGGATTTGAATCTGAATAAAGTTTTGGGGATTGGTAATCAGTGTGGTGGATAATACTATTTTAATGATGAATGTATTAATTCCAATGTATGTAATTCTGCCTATATTAGTTGTTTGTCCCAGCATGACTGGCACTGCAGGCTTGGTCATCCTGCAGATCCAGTGTTGAATGTTTTAAAGGATAATCTTGGGATTGAAAATAAAAGTGAAATTGAGTTTTGTGAAACTTGTCAAAGAGCTAAGCAAACTAGATAACCTTTTCCTTTAAGTGATCATAAGTCTTTTAAGCTTGGTGATCTTATTCATATGGATTTATAGGGGCCATATAAGGTGACTAATTCTGAGGGATTTAGGTTTTTTTTACTATTGTGAATGATTACACAACATTTGTTGTGGGTATGAACACTTGGTATCTAAGGTATGAGTATTGCTTTTCCACATCTCTAATTTTTATAATCTGCATTAAATCATTTAAAAAAAGATTAAAATTTTTTAGAACACTGACAATGTGTACATAATTTTGTTAATCAAAGATCAAACCTTAAACAGGTTTTGTAATGATAAAGGGATTATACACCAAACTTCTTGTCCTTATACTCTACAGCAGAATGGTATTGCTGAAAGGAAACATAGGCATCTATTAAATTTTGCTAGATCCCTTCTGTTTCAGGATGGAATTCAATTAAAAATGTGGACTGATTGTATTCTGACTGCTACTTATCTGATTAACAGGCTTTCCTCATCTGTGCTAAATGGAAAATGTCCTTATGAGATAATTTATAAAAAAATTCATACTCTCTCTCATTTAAGAGTGTTTGGTTGCTTATGCTTTGCTACTATTCTTAATAATCATGATAAGTTGGGAAGTAGATCTGAGAAATATGTTTTGATAGGGTACTCTAATTACAAAAAAGGTTATAGGCTTTATAGTCTTGATAGACATTAGTTTATATTCTCAAGAGATGTTAAGTTTTTTGAGTATGTATTTCCTTTTAAAGATTCACCTTCTAAAGAAGTTGATACTTCAAATGTTTTTCAAGACTTAGATCATATAAAAAATTTGATATTGACTACCCTAAGATGCCATGTGACGATGAGAGAGTAGACCCTAAACTGAATAGTGACCAAAAGTCACATAGTGATAGTAGCCACTCTTCTAAGTCTGATAGAAATATGAACATTGCAGATTTCATAGATGATAAGTTTTTGAATGATGCTCAAAGCAGTGATGATATTTTTGCTACTCAGGATGAGCAGGTAACCACACTTGAAAATAACAATAATAATTCTGAGGGCAATTTGGATCAAAATCCAAATGTTTATTCTGAGGGTACTCAAAATTTAAGAAGATCTTCTAGACAAAGTGTGTTTCCTATAAATTATAATGATTTTGTTGTGGATTTAAAATTTAAATATGGTCTTGAAAAGTATGTTGGGTATTCAAAACTTAATTTTGAAATTTTTTGTTTTGTCACCCAGCTTAACAAGAATAGTAAACCTAAGTCATATCCTGAAGCATCTAAGTTTCCTCATTGGATTGATGCTATGAATAGTGAGATGGATACTTTACTTAGAAATGACACATGGGAAATTATTGATTTACCTAAACATAGAAAAGCAATAGGTAGTAAATGGATTTTTAAGATCAAATACAATTCTAGTGGTGAGATTGATAGATATAAGGCTAGACTTGTGGCTCAAAGGTTTGGTCAAAAAGAAGGAATTGATTATGAGGAGAAATTTTCTCCTATTGTTAAAATGGTAACTGTTAGATGCTTGTTAAATGTTGCTTTTTGTAATTCTTGGCATGTATATCAAATAGATGTGAATAATGCCTTTTTATATGATGACTTGATTGAAACTGTATATATGAAACCACCTGAAGGGTATTTTTCTTCAAAAAGATAAAGTATGCAGGCTTAAGAAATCTCTATATGGTTTAAAACAAGCACCTAGACAGTGGAATGCTAAGTTGACCTCTACCTTGATTGAAAATGGTTTTAGTCAAAGTAAATATGACTATTCTTTATATACTCAGTCTGATAAGGGTATGTTTCTTGCTTTGCTCTTTTATGTCGATGATATTATCATTACTAGTAATAATGTTTTTGAGATTGAGAAGTTTAAAGTTTATCTTAAGTCTAAATTTATGATAAAAGACTTGGGTAAACTCAAATATTTTCTTGGTATTGTGGTTATTGATACAAGTAAAGGTATATGCCTTAACCAAAGGAAGTGCGTTCTTGATTTGTTATCTGAGTATGTTATGCTTGCTTGTAAACCTGCTAAAACTCCTTTGAAGTCTAAACTTATCATTTCAACTAAGGCTACTGAAAATGATCCAATTCTAGATAACATTACTGATTATCAGAAGTTGAAGGGTAAACTGATTTATTTGACTAACACGAGACTTGATATATCTTATGTTGTGCATTATTTGAGTCAGTTTATGCACTCTCCTTTGAAGTCTCAACTTAAGATTGCTTTCAAGATATTAAGATATCTTAAAAGTTGTCCATGTCTAGGCATTCATATTATCAAGAATTCTGGTATGTCTTTAAATGCTTATTCTGATGCTGATTAGGCTAAATGTGTTGTCATACGAAGATGAGTAACTGGATACTGTGTTTTCTTGAATCATTCTCTTGTTTCTTAGAAAAGCAAGAAACAAAATACTCTATCTAAATCCACAACTGAAGCAGAGTACAAAGCTCTTGCTTCACTTACCAGTGAAGTAATTTGGATTTTAAAATTTTTAAAAGATTTAGAAATTGATAATCTTTTACCTATTGATCTTTACTGTAATAGTAATTCTGCAATTAAGATAGCTGCCAACCCTGTTTTTCATAAGAGAACTAAACATCTTGAAATATACTTGCATTTTTTGAGGGAATTTTTTTAAAAGGTGTTGTTAAAACTGTAAAAGTATAATCTGCAAATCAAATTGCAGATATTCTAACTAAAGGGTTGGATACAGTGCAACATAATGAGTTGGTTAAGAGACTTGGAATGTTTGATATTTACCAGGTTGAGACTAATGGAGGATGTTGAAAGATAGTCTCTTTCTGATAAATAACTAATTGTGTTTATTTCCTATTCTTGTGTTTAGCCTATTTTTAGGTTCAGGTTGAGTTTGTAAGAGGTTGGATAGATAGAGGGTTGCTTTTGTCAAGTGTTGATTCTCTCAAGTCGGTCAAGGCTCTAAATAAGCTTGTCAAACCAGCTTATTTTGATATCTCTGCATCTCATCTCTTTTAATACCCTCTCTCAAATATTGTAACCCTAAATCTTAATTTAGATCATCTTGATCTAAATTTTTGTATCTGATCATTTTAATAGAACTATTATCATATAGATAATATATGCACACCTGAGTAGCAGTGGCGGATTTGATTGTTTGATTATTTTTCAACTGACTGAGATCAGTTGTTGTGTTCTTTTTTTATAAAATTAAGATTTGGTTTAAGAATATTGTTCAGATTCATATTTTCTTCAAAATGAAATTATATTGATAAGCAGATTACATGATTCAGATGTTGACAATAAGACTAGGAATGTCAATGTTGAACGTCTTATGACAAGTTAAAAAGAAAAGGGGGAAAAATCTTATTACAAATGCAAATTGTTTGTAGATAGGGAGTGTGCATTGTTCGGTTATTAAACCGGATAAACCAAAAACCAAAACCGTACCAAAAAAATAAATAAAACTAAACTTATAACCGTCGAACCGAATTAAATATTCGATTTTCGGTTTTGATATGATTTTGATAATCTAAACCAAAAACCGAATTCATATAAATATATATATTTTTTATATATTTATATACAAATGTAAAAATCATTTATATATATATATATATATATATATATATATATATATATATATATATAATTAAATTAAATTTTTTTTGTTTTAGTTTTCGGCTCTTGTAAAATACTTATTTAATCAATAACACCAAAGAATAATGAAGAAATCTAGAGAGAGAAAGAGGTTAGGAGGATGCTTATAGTGAGAGAAAGTAAACAAGAAAATACACACTTAGATTATGAGAAAAGAAACAACCAACCAACACCCTCTCCATGTGTGGAGAGGGTATTTATACATAAGATAGGGGCCGGCCATGGGCTTGTCAATGGGCTTTCTATGGGCTTGTTCCTAAGCTAGCCTATCTAATTTCTAAATATTACTTTATGAGCTATCAAACGATATAATGGAAGTGACCGATACTTTTTGTGATCCTAACAATCTTCCCCTAACAGAGGTCACTCCATTTTACAAAAACTTAGCCTAGCATACTATGCTCTGTCTTCAGTCTTGTGCTCGCAGACTTGATTTCTTTACTTCATCTTGTGAACATGATGTAGTGATCTTTAACTTTAGGCTTTGACTTGTATCTCTGACTTGACATGAATGTGATCTTGAACTCCTTGAGATCATCAACCAAGCATAATATTTTATCATCATCTTGTGATCTTGTGACTTCTAGACCAACATGCTCATGCTGTTCTTGATGTTGAAAGCGTGTGTAACCATCTTTCTTGATATTCTTTAACTTTAACACTTCGTCACTTTATGGAGGACGTACGATATCAACTTAATACTTCGTCGCTTCAAGAAAGACGTATGGTATCAGAGTAGCGAAAGTCTTGAAACATGTACTTGAGCATTGTCGGTCGAGTATGAGCATGTGGTATTGGCTTCGACTTGTCATCGGGAATTTGCTACCATCGTCAGGAAACCTGCATGAATGGGTTAGTGATAAACAACATATATGGACGAAAGTGGCTTTGTCACTTCGTCAAATACGTTTGTAACAACCACGGTTCCCCGTTACTTAGTATAAATATTGCTTGTGATCAGGTAGAATTCTGAAGAATCTCCTTGATAGGGTTTCGCAGCTGCGCTAGCTGTTCTCATTACCGGAGCGTCTCAAAGCAGACAATACGGTAAGAGTAAATCGAGAAGTTACTATCTTCCCGATTAAGCCGTAAATTTGTGCTTAACTTTCCTATGTCCAGATACCCTTGTGAGGCTTCCCATGGACATAAGATTGAAAATTAATTTAGAAAATCAGTCGGTGTGTCAAGAAGCAAACGGTTTTTATGACACACCAAAAGTTTTATCTTTTCGAAATTCATTCGTCAATTCATAAGCTGGACCAAATCGATATCCAGTATCACAAGTTCGATCCTTATAGGATCTCATAAGTCACCTACCAAGAGCTTGTTTGATGTTGGCTCAATCAGGATTTCCATCTTCACTGTGAATACTTAAGTATCACTAAAATACACGGGCATGTTCTAGGCAAATCACAGGATAATGTGGTGTAACATCTTAATATATATTTCTTGTTTTTCACATTGTGTGAATTAGCAAGCATAATTTTAACAAGTACCCTAATGAGATTTATAGATGATCTCTTCTGGCTCTAGACTTAATAGCGCACTTTGGTTTTAGTGATCGGAGGCTGGAGCAGACTGCCACCTTTTTAATACCAACTAACTCGAAGTGAGAAAGTTGATAGAAATACATGTAATCTCTGTGAGAAATGAAATAGAAATCTTTTGAGAGATTCTGAGTGGCTAGGGAGGGTTGTGCATTGCATCACTGGGTCCATGATGTCCGTCTTCAATGTCAGCAATCATCTTTGTGATTCTTGACAGCAGATGTATTGACCCGGTTTCTGCCTAAGTGTAAGGAGGGCTTCTTTCTTTTCACCCTTTATCTTAACTTTTCTTTTTAATTCTTCAACCCCTTTAGCACTTACCGAGACTTCATAACTAGTACCTTGTTGGGTTTGTTCCAGTACTAGCTCCATCTCAGTCGGCCCTTTTCCCTTAATCTCACTTTACTTCTTTTTTATACCTAAGGAATTCTACACTATCTAGTGGAATATCCCTAGGTAGATCCCTCCGGTTCTGGCTGGATCATAGGAATGGATACCTAAGCTTAACCACCTTATAACTCCAATAAAATAATTTAAATGGTCGGTCTTTGGTACTTCTACATTTCAGCCAACACGTAATCATTTGCTCCCCCTTCACATGTGCATCGATTAATCGAAAGAGTTTAGCACATATATGGGAGAAGCTTGCCCTTGAGTCCTTAAAATTCACATCTTTAGCCATATATTTTAATCATATTTTCTCCCCTTATCAAAAATGCCAAATCTCTTGATATTTTGGATATCAATTGATTCAAATATTCATGGTTTCGAGGAAAAAGATGTTCAATTATTAACAAGCCGATTATTGGAATATTTTAATGCCCCCTCTCAAATTATAAGGGAATAATATGGTGTTTGAGTACGTTAATTTAAAATTTTTGAATTTACTAAGAAATTCTTGAAAATTCATACTCAAACACTATATATATGCCTAATTATAGTCTACACTATTTATTTACATATTGAAAAGAATTATTATATACGAGAGATGGACCTGAAATAAGATAGGATACAATATGACAAAATCATATTGTCCGTTCCAGCAGCCTGAGGTCATTCCTGTATTCTCTTCCACCAATGAACTTCTCTAAATTCCGCAATAACCTTCTTTCATAAAGCTGCTTGTTGATATCCTGAACCATAACCCGAGCCCTTCGTTTGTCTAAACCACTCCATTTCCTCTTTGGCAGACATTCCATCCTTATTCCCTTAGCAATATCATTGAGAGCAGACTGAACATCATCGAGCGTGCCATCATTGAATTTATAGAGTTCATCAGCACGCATCAATCTGTTTTTGTTGTTCTGGTCCTTATATATTACTCCTTTAGGGTCTGAACATGCAGTGTATGTGGTCCTATTTATGAGATTTAACCTGAATGTGTCTGGCTTGGTAAGGTTAAGCTTCTTTTGGTAACTTTCTACACCTAATTAAAGATATTCGACACCAACAAAAGTCATCTCGGGAATAAGAACCCTAGATTCGACACCAACAAAAGTCGTCTCGGGAATAAGAACCCTAGATTCGAAACCAACAAAAGTCATCTTGGGAATTAATACCCTGGATTCGACATAAAAAAAACAATTAAATAACTATAATGATAGAGTTGCAGAGTCAACACCAAAAGCACCAATGACAGAATACAAAATCTTCTCTTTAGCTTTCCCATCACTCCTTCCCTTAGACTTGATCACAATATTTCTTCCATAGGAATCAACTCATTAAACCCAACATTCCATAACACCGATATCATCATCACCAAATAATTGATCATGTCAGCACCTTAACAAACAAGAAGAACCACAAAGATAATCAAACCGCAAATCGACTTCATCACCACTCTTCGACATCATCAACAATTCAAAACGCATCACTCCCATCGATGCGACTCCTACACCCCTCTTCGGTGTCCCGTACACCGCTCCCATACAGGAGAAGACAAGAGCAGCAGCGACACCAAGGAAGCCGAAGAATGGCGCAGTTTCTTCGCCGGAAAAAGTTGAAGGCATGATTAGATCTGAAGCCGTTATCATTATGATAGGGTTTATGGCTGAGAATTTTTGGATCGGTAAAAAGATAAGATTTTTTTTGATCAGGTATGGTCTCTGATTGATGAGAGGGGTTACGGGTTGGTAAAGTGACGGGGTGGTAGAGCAGCGCCGGTGACGGCTTGATGACCGAGTAGGTCTCAAGATCGTACCAAAGTCTCTAATACCATGTTAGATGATAAAAACCCCGTGGGAGATATGTTTTATTCATACGATATTTATAGAGTACATAGCATAATGATACCCTAATGGACCCTGAGCCCACAAACCGGGTCGGGCCTATTTATCCTCTAATAGTTTTGAGGTAGCTAAGTGAATTTATTTGATACAATCATTTCGTGATTTTTTTTGTGAATATTGC
>BQNB010126828.1:0-19535 GCA_026074375.1 Tanacetum coccineum | reverse complement strand
TACTTGAATTCTTATCAAACATAAACACATCATTCAAAAACCATAAGAAAGTGGATGGAAGGACTCAACAGGTGATATTTTATGCTTAGACGAATGGAAATTGGAATAAGAGATATGTAGATAACAGTATTTTGATCTGTAATGAATTCAAGGAATCTAAATATGAAAACCCGTCCAACACTGCTACTAATTCGTTCTTCAAAGCCTATGAAGTACGTGATATTAAAAAACAAAGTCAGACAAAGCACAAATATAGCAATACATCCAAGTCTATCAAAGAGCTACCTAACAAAAGAAGGTGAAAAGCAGAAAAATTTGAAGCCATTCAATACTCGCTTGGACCCAATGAAGAGTATGTTACTGTAAAAGAAGACGAATACGACAATCTTACTATTACAAGGAAAGAGGCATGCCAAGATTACCAAGAAATCTTTTGGATAATGGACGAAGGATGGATGGTAACTAGAGCAGAATAGAAAGAAAGCTGAAGAAAAGTCTAACTTAAAGACTTCGCTGTAAACAAAAGTGCTTCCCGAGAGACAACCCGGATTGTTATTTAATTTTGTTATCGAGTCTGTCTTCCCAGACATCAATACGGCATATCCGCTTCATACCATACGGCGTATTGATTGTCTGGACGTTATCAGTCTTTATTTTATTGCACTTAAAAAATATTATTATCAGATTTTGAATATGGCGTATTCACTAACCTGATACGCTGTATCCACCAGATTGAACCGTAATTAGTTTGTTTAGTTTAGTTTAAATTAACCGTAGGTATCAAGATAGGAATGCACTTGTTCTTCCTCTATTTTATACAGGACCTCGAGAAAGAAATATCGACGAAGTTGGTGGAATGCATATTTTCTGGAATTCGATGTGTGTGATGTTCGTGCTAGATTTAGATGCTTTTTCAGCACACAATCTTGCTTGTAAACTCAACTTGGAGAATCTACCGAGCAAATATCAGGGGAGTTTCTCATTCTAATTCTTTTTAATTCCCGTAATTTGTGAAAAATACTTGATACATAACCGCACACAATAACCCTTGTTAGATATTGTGAGAATTTAGCCTTTCCGTTTCTAAATTGTCCTATTTTTCATACTAAAATGCTTAATTTTTTTTTCAAGCATACTTTTGTGAAATAACTTGATACATAACCCGCACACAATAACCTTTAATAGATATTGTGAGGATTTAACCTTTCCATTTCTAAATGTTTACCCAAATTCCACAAAATATGAGTGTACTGGTGATGTTGTAGACTTTAGAATTTGGCTTGGTATATCTATTCGAGACCACAATAATGAGTATTATGGATTTAATAGGAGTAACTTATTTAAATTGGTAAATCTTAGGATTACAACCAAATCGCCTATACATGTTGTTTATTAACTAACTACACCGGTTAGTTAACCTCCAGTTTAAACCCTTCCACTCTCATTGTTAGCCGTGATATTTAGTAAAGTGATGGTCATTAAACAATCCCGAGCCTTGTATAGGAAAACGTAGTTTTCGGGAATTTAGTTAAGCTTGTTGGGCCTAGTTGTCGGGCTCAAGCCCATTTGTTCTATGAACCGGCCCAACACAAAGCCTACAAGAATAGTCCATCCTTGTAGCTATTTAAAGCCCTCTCCAAGTGTGGAGAGGGTGTTGCTTCTCATTTTTCTTTTGTGAATCAAGTAACCATTTTTTTTTTTTTTACTTTCTCTCTCTAAAATCTATTTTTCTTATTTTTGTGTTGAGGTGATGAAATGATATCCTAACAAGTGGTATCAAGAGCCAAGGTTGGGTTAAGTGATTTGTTTGTGGTAATTTTTTAGATTTTATTGTTTTCGCGCTTATTTTTTGTTGTTTTTTTCTATTCGATTGATGGGTTTTTTCCATATAATGCGATCCTTATAATTTTTTTGTACAAGAACCTTGTGGTTTAGTGCTTGTGGTTTAGTGCTTGTAATCGTTTGAGGAAATTTGTGCAAATCGCAAGTCGGAAAAATGGAACATCCAGTTGAATCTGAAGTCACTCTGACGCTCTAATGGTGATAATGCTGTACTTCTAACCCTATCGGAACCTAAAATCAAACGGTTTCCAAATTCTCTTCTTTTCTTGGCAGTATCCAATTGTTTAATGGTGTGTCCCGACTCGGTTGCTCCAAGCATATGAACCCATGGGAACCTAAAGCTTCCATCAATTTCGCTGGGAAGTTTTTAGGACCGTTCGCTTTGGAAATGATCATGTTCCTATGCTATGCAATTTTGGGTTTCAGTTGATCTTCAATGGGGAAATATTTTTGATCACCAGGGTTTATTTCGTGAAGGGCTTGGGCACCATCTGTTTCTCGTTAGGCAGCTTTGTGTTCAGAATTTAGAGGTGCTTTCAGGAGGAACTCGTGTTTTGTCAGAAATCTAGATGGTAGTTGAATTTGTTAAATGAAAACCGTTTCAACAAACCTTTTACACCTATCAATCTCCATGAAATGGCCTCTGCATCCCCAATTTGCCTCATGGCTCGAGCAACTTCTACCAAGTCATGGTTATGGCATCAACGTTTATCCCACCTCAATTTTGACACCATCAATGACCTTGCCAAAATGTCAAAGAGGATATGACCGACCCTGCATGGATTGAATCAATGCAAGAAGAGCTTTTTCAGTTCAAAAGGCTTGATGTATGGGTGTTAGTTCCTCTTCCGGATAACATAAAACCTCTTACGTTGAAATGGTTATTCAAAAACAAGCATGATGAAGAGAAAAGGTCAATCCTCGTAAATACACTTATCTTGTGAATATGTACATTATTGTGTAGACTTATTGGTGAATTATAAGATGTGCCCAAGTCCTTTGGATGCGGACACAGTTAACGGACTATGGCTTTAACTTCAACAAGATTCCAATCTACTGTGATTCGAAATCAGCCATAGCCATATCCTGCAACCCGGTCCAACACTCAAGAACAAAACACATCGCTGTCCGCTACCATTTCATAAAGGAACACGTGGAAAAGGGTACGATTGAACTGTATTTTGTCAAGACGGATTACCAACTGGCCGACCTCTTCACCAAAGCTCTTCCAGTAGAACGATTCAACTATTTGGTTCGTCGCCTTGGTATGCGCAGTTTATCTCCTAAAGAACTTGAACGTCTTGCAAAATCTCAGTAATTCTTTGTATATATTTTATCAGAAAAACAAAATACAAAAATATAAAACCAAGAAAAAGAAAATACAAAAATATAAAACCTATAAAAGCAAAATACAAAATCAAAAAATTTCAAAAATACAAAAAGAATCTTCTCCGACATGTCTCTCGACAATCGATAACATTTGCGCACCTAGAAATGTTGATTAATATTAACACAGGTGAATAAATGAAGTTCGAGCGAGAGTTTCAAATGCTTTCAAAACATGTCCTTTCATTTTTTTCTCTACGACTTCTAAGTAAATGTCAGCTTAGGACTCGGTCTCCAAAGAAAGGAAAATGTTCATTTATGTACATTTATCCTAAACAACGGGAAGCTCATATCTTCTCGGTCTTGAGCAAAGTCATATAAACATTCAAAGTTTTGAATGCTCAAGAGAAGTTCTAAGGAAAATGATGGTAAATAAGATATATCTCACATATTTTCCTGTTGAGCACAATTTTTCAAGATATTCTCAAAAAGAAAATTTCAAATTCTTTCAAAATTGTGTGCTCAACAAACTCCCACTCCAAGTTTTCAATCTATTCTATAATTGAGGGGGAGTATAATAATATGATTCATTCTGCATGCACTCCTGTTCTCCCCAGACTTTGTTAGGCTCATGTGAATTCCGGACATTAACTTGTTTTTAATTCACTAATTGTCAAAAATTGTAAACACATATGCAATTTTTGAGGGGGAGAATAGTGATTAAAATGTGATCAATACGGATTAATAAATAATGGATACGATCTTCAATCTATAAGTGCGTTCCCAAACCTCGCATGTGCTAAACTCTTTCATAATATGGTGCATATGTGTAGGGGGAGCTTTTGGTAACTCTGGAAACTCTCAATGTGTCTCAAATGATTTCTCAGACACGTTGATTGATTTTTCATCAAATGGTTTTATGGATCTTCATGGCAATATCTCAAAGACCGACCAACTGTTATTTCTCAGGGAGTTATAAGGCAGTTAAGGTTAGGTATATTCGTTCCATGATCCAGCCAGAACCGGAGGGATCTACCCAGGAAACCTCCATTCTAGATGAGTAGAGTCCATAGGTTATGATTGGAAAAAAAGGGAGTAAGTGAGAATAAAGGGAATAGTGCCGACTGAGATGGCGTAGTGCTGGAATAATCCCAATCAAGGTACTAGTCATGAATCTCGGGATGGCACTGAAGGGGTTAAAGAATGGAAAAGAATTGTAAGGATAAAAGGGTGAAAAAAGAAGAAGCGCCTCCTTACTTCCTTAGGCAGAAACCGGGTCAATGCATAATCTATCGGTAATCACAAAGATGATTCTGGTATTGAGATAAGTCATCATGGACCTATGATGCAATGCTAATACCCTCCTTAGCCACTCAGATCTCTCAAAAGATTTCTGTTTCATTATCACGGAGTTCTACACTTTTCTATAGGCATTCTCATGCCGAGATCGTTGATATGAAAAGGTGGCAGTCCGATGCCAGCTCCGATACCTAAATAACTATTGTGCACTTATAGAGTCTAGGAGCCATCTGAGATCCATCAAAAAATCTCAATTGGTCACAAATTTCCAATATACAAAAGCTTGTACATTCATTTTATAAACATTTTGGTATCATTAAGTCTTAGCACATTATCCTTGCTGAGATTTGCCAGAAACAATCAGAGTGATATCTTTTAGTATTCTCAGTGATGTGAAGATGGAAATCCTTCTTGAGCCAACGTTCAAACAAGCTTCTTGTAGATAGGTGACTTGCGAGATTCTATATGAATCAAACTTGTGTCAACTGGAAAGAAATGATGGTGCGATTCTACATGAATCAAACTTGTTCCAGTAATATGAATTGATGACTCAATCAGAAAGATAGTAACTATCTGATTCACTCTTACTGTGTTGTCTGCTTTGAGATGCTCCAGTAACGAGAACGGCTTAGGGCAAGCTGCGAAAACCATTGTTCAAGGAGATTCTTTTGAATTTTGTCTACTGAATCACAGGCAGTTTTTATACTGATTAACGGGGAACTCGTGGTTATTTGCAACAATATTCGTCGATATAGTGACAAAGACACTTTTCCATCCATATTTGTTTATTCTCTAACTTAACTAGAGGTTTTATGACGGTAGCAGCTTCTAGTCCATGACGAGTCAGATTCAAGACCTCATATGCTCAATCACAAAGGATTAATACATGATTGAAAGCGTCAAACTATCTAAGTCTTCAGCAATCTCTGATGAACCAAGCACTTCCTCATTAAGGAACATTTTGTGGTACAAGATTCATGTTAAAAAGAAAATGTTGAAGGGAGATTTGTTAGCATGCTTTCAAGATCTTGAGCATGTGGGTGGAGACACCATAGATCGCAAAGGCGGCATAAAGTTTCAATGCTAAAGATTTAGTGATCTCTGTAGTCCAGACAAATCAACGGCAAAAGGACCACGATATCGTATTTTGTCAAAGTTATCAAGTTAACAGATCAGTGATCCAAGATTCACAAGCATGCAAACGGATCTTCAAAAGGAATTCCCAAAGAATGCAAGGCTCCAAGACTTCATGACGTCACAAGAAGGATTCACAATTGAAGTGACACCCTTAGGGGGAGATTTGTTAGCCGTGATATTTTGTAAAGTGATGGTCATTAAACAATCCCGAGCCTTGTATAGGAAAACGTAGTTTTCGGGAATTTAGTTAAGCTTGTGGGCTAGTTGTCAGGTCAAGCCCATTTGTTCTATGAAACGGGCCTCCCCAACACAATGCCTACAAGAATAGTCCATCCTTGTAGCTATTTAAAGCCCTCTCCAAGTGTGGAGATTCGGATGAGGGTGTTGCTTCTCATTTTTATTTTGTGATATCAAGTAGTATAAATTTTCTTTTTTTTACTTTCTCTCTCTAAAATCTATTTTTCTTATTTTTATGTTGAGGTGATGAAATGATATCCTAACACTCATCTTTAGAGTGATGATCCACTAGAACAACCCGTAGAGCCAATCCTTTAGGAATTTACACCAATTATTTGTTTCGTTACACCCTTACACCTTAACCTACCCTGTTATATTAAGTTTAATTTACAGTTGCTAGTTACTTAAAGTGTAAATTCTGTATTTCTCGAGTCTTGTTGCGGTTGGAAATTTGCACATTGAAAATGGGAATGTATACTAGTAGTCAAAGCTCATGTGATTTTACTACATTCACAATTAATGGTTTTTTTAGGATTTGGATTTTTTTTGTTTTTGACAATCAGAAGAACAAAGAAATTACCAAAGGAATATCCGGAATTTTTATAATCGTGAAGATGGTGAAACTACACCCGAGATTTGAAGTATAGTTAGCTGAAAAAAAAAAAAAACTGGAAAAATAAAAAATAAGAAAGAAGTTTGAATGATAATCGTTTTACGCAAAGAGAATTACGAAGGATCCCCATATCCACCCCCCCCCCCCCCCCCCCCCCCCCCCCCCCCCCCCCCCAAAACAAAATCTATACGAAGGATTGATTCTTCGTTAATACGTAAAAGAAAATCAACGATTTAGAGTATTGTACAAAGTGGAAGATATCGCCACTTGCCTTGTATAGGTATGTAAAAGTTTTGGAATGGATTGGAGAGTTGCCGTTATTGGGATCGCCAATTAGGTTGTTGTTTTTTGATCAATGATCAAAGATGTTGTAAATATAGTGTGGGAGAATAAGTGTCTAGCAACTTATACTTTAAGCCTTAATCTATTTGTTTCTTGATTTTGATTTAACAACAATTTGCTTCCCTCTCACCTAATGATTAACCTCTGGTTTTACGCTAATGATGATTCATACGAACATGTATGTCTATCCCGACATTCTAGGCGTGTATGCATGTCTTGTACCTTATTGGTTTATGACTTTTGGTGAAATTTAGAAGGTTCTTACCCTATATAATTCTTCATCCTAACCGTTGGTTAAATTCAAATAGGGATGTGATCAAACACTCATGTCTATCCCGGCATTCCGGGTGTATATATGTGCTTTAGCTGCCTTGTTGGAATGGTACTTTGGTGAGTTGATTATGAATGATCAAACTGTACGCTCTCCATACAAAAACCCATATTTACTTTATTAAACTTGTTATCCTTGGCTTTAGTGATTGGAGATGTGGTTTTTTTTTTATCCTTGCCAAAGCATAATGATAGAATACTCATCACGACCGAGCAATTGAATGAATGAATTACATGTTACCACATGTAACACCCCCAAAATGGGTCGCAGCGGAATATGATATTCTGGGGGTATTACTTCATAGATCAATAACACAAGATATGAGAATGACCTCAATAAGAGTCGTTTGAAAACTGATACATTGGATTTCATAAATTGTTTGTTACAAAAGCCCATAGGCTTAAATTGTTTAACTTGAAAAGTAAAGAGTTCACAACATAACAATATCCTAAAATGCAATGCACGCAAATCTTTATAGTGATATGACTTCAAAAGACGACCATCCAATGTACCCATGACTTGCACCTTATTGACCTGAGAAACATGTTTAAACTGTCAACAATAATGTTGGTGAATTTATAGGTTTATAAATTAAATGAAGCGGATGGCAAGATTTCCCTGTAATAAAGTAACGATTATAATATCACAAAAATGTATTACGATATGCGTTAAGCTCATGACACCGAAGCTAAACAATGTATGTATATCAAATACATATAAATGATGCAGCCCAATGTAGATGTTCAACTTGTAACATCTGTGACTCCGAAATGGTATACGTTCGTCGTTCCCGGCCAACTGGTAAACTAGCAAACGTTACTTTCCCGAACATGGATGTTAATTTCCAAATAGATCTATTCATAACATTCACGCTTATAATCCAGTAATTAACAGTTCATGATGATGGGCATAGTGGGTTATAGCTACTTAGGCAAACTTGTAATATTTGAATTAAAATGTACTTGCATTCATTTTGTAAAACAAACATGATCTCATCCCCGAGATTTGATAAATGATTTAATAATGTAAAGTGGGGACTATAAACTCACCTTAATAATAAAATGAGGTAGCAACGAATATGAAGCGAGCAAAGTAAATGGTGCACGCGAAAACAATGCAAACTCTATCCGCTACCTAAACAAATAATACGCATATTACTAATCATGTAATACTACAGTGTATGCAATCTTGTCCTTAGTATTGTGCTTGAGTTGCGAAAATATTACTTGTTTAAAATGTGGTTATCCATGAAAATTGGCCAAACGTATCGGGTCATAATTTCTTAACCTTAAACATGTAGATTACAATAGCGGACATTTTAAAAACTAGGTCGTAAGTACTCCTCTAGTTAATTCAGTCGAAACTTGGTTTGGTCTCTAAGCGTGGCAAACAAATGGACAAAGTCGTGACAAAACGAATCTAAAAGTATTAATACTTAAGTTCTTATTTATAAAGTTTTGGAACAAACATAGAGTTTTACAATCAATTTCTGGATTCGTTGCATAATGAATTTACAAACCAAAAGTGGATTTGAAAACTAGGCCATGTCGTCTATAACTTTTGTCATTTAAGTTTTGTCCAACAGCGTCATTTAAAGGGTAAAAAACGTGTCTAATCATGGGGGTGTCGCGACTGGGTCTAAGCAGAAAACAATATTTTGGCCAAGTGTTTTATAAGTGATTTTTGACAGATTTTGGTCGTAGATTGTGAACACGTCACTCAGTATTATGACAAGGCAAAAACATATTTGAAAACTAAGCCAACTCTACTACCATTTGCCCTTTATGAGTTTAAGTCTTGCTGTGGCTAAAATAGTTAAAAATGAGGCCAAAGGTGAGGGTGTCGCGACCTGAATTGCCAACAGTTTTAACTGTTGGAACAACACTAACTTACGACTCAGTTTGCGAGTTCGTTACTCAATATCATGACAAACTAAAAATACCTATGTAAACTAGGCTAGGTCTACTACAATTCACCTTTTATAAGTTTAGTGGGTCGAGGTCGTTATCGTGGTAAAAAACGAGGCCAAAGTAGGGGTGTGCAGCCTATTCTGCCAACAGTTAACTATTGGTACGTATGACAACAGTACTAACTTTAGGCTCAATTTGCACGCTCGTTACTTGACCTTTTTTGATGATTCCACTTGCTAAATGAAGCTCATTAGGTAGACTATAAAACGCCCCTATGTGCTGACCTTATCTCCAAGTTTAAGTGGGTCGAAGTAAGGCCTAAAGTCAACACGACAGGATAATTTTTATACATAAAATAATGAATTTTGAAAGTCCGTTTCCCGCTTCGTTATAAGGTGTTAGGGGTTCAAATTTCATGTGAACACTACTCTTATACTATGTTAACGAGTGATAAATTCATAATTTTCATTGGTCAAGTTTGTATACGGGTTTTTTAATGAACCCGTATACATCAGTAAACACACTACATCTTATGTATATGGTTTTCATCATGCCTTTTCTATTTAGGTTTTTCTCAAGCACAAGTAATCTAAGCAACAAGAATGCATTTAAATGAATGACATAAATCATGAACATAGAACTCACAATGCACGGCTGTGTGAAAGGTTTAAACTAAACGAAAACCCTATTTTCTGCATTCAATATCCTACGACACAACTCCCTTCCCAATTCCTAGGCTTAACCGCAATTTATACCCACTCCTTGCCTTACACTTGAATACTAAAATCTCACTTTTTGCTTGCTTGCTTGTCGACTAAAAGAGAGAACCAGAAGGGACAAATTTAGATTAGGGTTTTTAGGGGTTTTGTTATTCTATGTCTGATAAAGGCACAAGGGTGCGGGTTGTTGTGTTTGTTGGGAACAACAAGGCCAAAATAGATGCGCTAGCTTTTGTTTAATCAGTTGAAACACGGCTTCCTCCTTTTCTCCCCAGTCAAACTTCACATTCTTCTGAATCAGCTTAGTCATTGACTTTGCTATCTTGGAGAAGCCCTCGATAAATCTGCGGTAGTAACCGGTAAGTCCTAAAAATTGGCGGATCTCTGTTGGAGTCTTAGGAGACGCCCAATCTTTAATTGATTCGATCTTTGCTGGATCCATGTGAATGCCTTTGCTATCAATCACGTGTCCGAGAAACTGTACTTTTGGAATCTAAAATTCACACTTGGAAAATTTTGCGTACAACTCCTCTTTCTTAAGCAACTCCAAAATTACTTTGAGATGCTCTTCATGCTCTTCCTTGTTCTTTGAATAAATTAGTATATCATCGATAAAGGCAATCACAAACTTATCCAAATAAGGTTTGCACACCCGATTCATGAGGTCCATAAATACCGCCGGTGCGTTTGTCAAACCAAAAGGCATTACTTGAAATTCATAATGCCCGTAACGCGGTCTTGGGGATGTCTTCTTCGCGAACTCTCAACTGATGGTAACCCGATGGTAAGTCGATTTTCTAGTAGACACTCGACCCTTGAAGTTGATCGAACAAGTCATCAATTCTAGGAAGTGGATAACGGTTCTTCACCGTTAACTTGTTCAGTTCACGATAATCGATGCACATGCGAAATGATCCGTCTTTCTTCTTGACGAACAAGACCGGAGCTCCCCAGGGTGAAGAGCTGGGCCTTATAAATCCTTTGTCGGATAGTTCTTGAAGTTGTTCCGCCAGTTCTTTCATTTCGGATGGTGCCAACCGATAAGGCGCCCGTGCTACAGGTGCAGCACCTGGTACCAAATCAATTTGGAACTCTACTTGTCGAGCTGGTGGAATACCCGGCAAGTCTTCAGGAAAGACTTCAGGAAAGTCTCTGACAATCGGCACGTCCTCAAGTCGCTTCCCCTCCGACTTGTCTTTGGCTTCCTTCGTGGTAATGTGTGCCAAAAAGACATCACATCCCTTTGACAAATACTCTTGTGCTTTAGTGCACGAAATGATATTTAGTCGGGATTCTTCCCTTTGGTTGTTTCCATTGCCTTGAAAAATTAACATCTCTCTTCCGAAAGGAACACGTACAATCTTCTCGTCACAGATGATCACTCCATGATACTTTGTTAACCAATCCATTCCAATAATGACGTCAAAACTACCGAGTGGGACAGGCATCAAGTCGATGTTGAAAGGATGATTCATGAAGTTTAGAGTACAACCTCGAATTATGGTATTAACTCTTATGATTTTCCCATCGGTTAATTCTACGTCATAATGATTTTCTAAGGTGGTGGGGGTAATGTTAATCGAGGTACTAAAGGTAGAAGATACAAAGCTCATATCCGCACCAGCATCAAATAAAATCTTAGCATAACGGTTATTGAGAAGAAACGTACTCGTGATGACGTTAGAGTCTGGGCTAGCATCTCTTCCTCCTAAAGCATAAGCTCTTCCTTGAGCTGGGAAATTCCTTTTGCCATTCCCACGGTTCTTCAGTTTTGGACAATCCCTCTTTGTATGCCTGGTGTTACCACATTCATAGCATGCCCTAGCCTTTTGATTCTTGTTGTTGTTGTTGTTATTGTTGTTGTTGGTATTGACCCGACAATCAATGGTAGCATGGCCATACCTCTTGCATTTTCTACACTTGGGTGCACATTGCCTCGTGTGGTGGTTATTGCACTTGGTGCACAGAGGTAGGTCCCCAGTATAAACCTTCTTTCCACCAGGGCCAGCAGTGTATGCCCTAGCCACCTTTTGCTTCTTGTGGGTTGTTGTTGCTGATAGTTTCTTGACGAATCATCAGCCTTCCTCTTGTTTTCATTCTGTATTTCCGCATAAGTGCGGAGTTTCTGATCCATCAAGTCGTTGGCCAACTCGATAGCAAAATCAAGAGTCTTGGGTCTTGCAGACATGACATTTCCATGAATGTTATCGGGAAGTCCACCGATATACTTGTTAATCTTCGTGGTTTCATCAGCAAGAAATTTGGTACACATCAAGGCTAGTTCTTGGAAACGTTGAGTGTAAGCTGCAACATCATTTCCCCTGACCTTAAGATTCCACATTCAATTTCAAGTTTCTTGATTTCACCATTTGGACAATATTTGTCCGTCAATTTCTTTTTAAAAGTCCCCCAAGTCATAGCGTAAGCAGCATCATGACCTAAGGTTCTCACATAACCATTGCACCAGGTTAGTGCGGCACCTAGTAGAGTGCAGGTAGCAAACTTCACTTAATTTTCAATGGCACAACCGCTAATGTGGAATACTGATTCCATCTTTTCGATCCATTGAGACAAGCCAACAATGCCTTCAGTTTCCTTGAAGTTCAAGGGTTGGCATTTCATGAATTCGGGGTAGGAACAGACACGTGCAGGTTGCATAGACCTTTTGATTCCTCCTCCTGAACTTTGGCTTCCGTCATCCTGAGTAGAGTTTCTTTGGATTGCCCGATCGATTATAGCTTGAATGGATTCTGGAGTCATGGCGTCGTTTGTTCCTTATCTTGTTACAGGCATGATTCTAATAATCACAAGAATACAATGTATGTGAGATATAATCACAATGTTGATACAAATGAATAAGATAATAATAACTACACCACAACACAATGGAAAATGAATAAAGTGAGATCAACCATAACATCATACATCAACATTTCATAACATAATGTCGAATCATACATGATTTGTTTAGATACAAAATGACCACAAATGATCTTAGTACAGAAAATGAAAATACGTTATAGAGTCTATTAGCTGGGAATTACTCATAAAGCTTAATAGACTATACATGATAACTAGAAATGAAAAGTACAACTAACAGCTACTACCGGCATCCTCCACCGTATCAATCTGAGCTCTAGCCTCTAGCACCTGAATACGCATGATCTGTCTGACTGCATCATCCTCAGCTCTATGGCGCTGCCACTCCATACGACTCATGTGAGTCTCCATTGTCTCAAGTCGTGCCAATAAGGCCCTGTTCTGAGCCTCGGGACTAAGGTAAGCCTGGCGTACCTCATGCAACTCTTTCTCGTGAGCAGTACTCTGACCTCTCACTACATCAATCTTGAGACTAATGTCTCTGCGGTCAGTCCGAGCATCATGAAGCTGTGTTTAGAAAATCTCACTCTCTTGCCTGCGAACCTGTGCCTGGTAGCTGACCCTCAAGTTAACTTCCTCAATGGAAGTCATCATCCTATGCTCAGATGCCTATAAAGCTCTAACATAACCAACATCCTCTGCTCTATCAGCGGCTCTAGCAAAAGTCCAGGCATCATGACCAGGACTACGAATCAAACCCTGTTCTGCCTCAACAGCAACAACAAAATCATACTGACGTCTAGGTGCTCTAGCAGCAGAACTCTCTGCTACATCACACCCAGGTGGGGGAGCAGTAAGTACAAATCTCCTCCGAGGTGGCATGTCCTCCTTGGGGATGTCATCTCTCATACGGATCATAGCTGCCCTATGACCCAATGGTGCCTGATCATAGGCAGGGTTGGTGAGTGGTATAGGTGCGGCAGCATGCTCAGTAATGTGTGCCTCTATGGATGCTGACATAGGTGGCTCAAGTTGGACAGTCTTACGTACCCTATAGAGACGTGTCTAAGAAAAAGGGACCCTAGTCTGAGGTGATCTAGGTGTAGGTGCAGACTCACCAGTCTCAAATGCCTCTATATCCCCAGCTGAGGGAACAGGGTCAACAACAGGTACCGTAGAAGAGTCAGCTAAAGTTGGGTGCCCCTCCTCCTCCTCAGTGGGCTCTTCATCCTTATCATCTGTATCATCATCATCGTCGTCATCCTCTGACTCATGCTCCTCACTAGGATCCTCCTCGGGATCCTCATCATCATCCTCCTTGCCATCCTCGGGCTCATCTGGATAATCAATAGAATCCGTATTAGTATCCTCGTCCATCGAATCCGAGTCAGCAATGTATCCAGGTGACTCAGCGGTCGGTGAAGCATCAGAAGCATAAGGCTGATCCTCGACCTGAATGTCATCATCTGATGGTGCATGGTACTCAGGGTGCTCTGGCTCCAGAACATATACTGGTACATGCTCATCCAACTCCATGGGGTCAGGTACATAGGCAGGTGACACTGGGTGTGCCTGCCCTTGTTGGGCAACCTCCTCGTACGGGTCCATCTCCGGAAGCTCACCGGCATTCACGAGTGGAATACCCCATGATGATGGTCCGTTTGAATCAGAAGATACAGACGTATAGGTAACAGCGGACGATGCATTGTCTGATGACATGGCAAATCTGTAACCATAATATAAACTTGTATAAGTATATTATATAAGACCATCATTAATATACGTAATGAAATATTAACACGTATATAACCTATGTAAGCACTTAGTAAAATCAACTAATGCTAAAATGATGCATGACATGTAAGCATGTCTCTTTGAAAACTTTTGAATGACACAATGTTTGAAAACGGTTATAGACCAAGCAAAAAACATTTGACCTGGTTCTCTATAACCTTGGCTCTGATACCAATCTGTAACACCCCCAAAATGGGCCACAGCGGAATATGATGTTCCAAGGGTATTACTTCATAGATCAATAGCACAAGATATGAGAACGACCTCTTTAGGAGTCGTTTAAAAACTGATACATTGGATTTAATAAATGGTTCGTTACAAAAGCTCATGGGCTTAACTTGTTTAACTTGAAAAAGTAAATATTACACAACATAACAATATCCCAAAATGTAATGCATGCAAATCTTTATGATAATATGACTTCAAATCAAAAGACGATCCATACCTACAATGTATCCATGAGTTCAACCCATATTGACCTAAGAAAACATGTTATTATAACTGTCCAACAATTAATGTTGGAAAATTTTTATAGGTTAATAATTTAATGAAAGCGAGATAGCAAGATTCCTTGTAATAAAGTAACAAATACGTAATCCAAAAATATATTACGAAATACACTAAGCTCATACATTAAAGCAAAACAATGTTATGTATATCAATAACACATGAATGATGTTGGCCCAATGTAGATGTTCATCCCGTAACATCTATGATCCCAAAATGGTATAACACTTCGTCTTTCTGCCAACCGGTAAACTAGCAAGTGCTACTTGCCCGAATAGGGATGTTAATCATAAATAGATCTATTCATAACCTTTGCGCTCACATAATGCAATTAACACTTACATCTATGCAATTGACAGTTAATGATTATGGGTATAGTGGGTTATAGCTACTTATTGCAAACACCGTAATATTTAAATCAAAATGTACTTGCATCCATTTTAAAAAAAAAACAAACATGCATCTCAAAATCCCGAGATTTGATAAATGCATTGAGAAAAGTATAAACGTAAGACTATAAACTCACCTGATGCCAATAGCAAGATATCCATATCAAGTAATGCAAGTACCGGAAACGATGCCAAAACTTTATCCGCTACCTAAATGAATAATACGCATATTACTAATCATGTAATATACAGAAAGATGTATGCAATCTGTCCTTATATAGATGCATTATGTTATTTGAAAAATATTACTTGTTTATAATGTGGTTATTCATGAAAATTGGCCAAATGTATCGGGTCATGATCTCTTACAACCAAACATGTAAATTACGATATCGGACAATTTAGAAACTAGGTCGTGAGTACTTTTATAGTTATTTCAATAGACATTTGGTTTGGTCTCTGAATGTGTTAAACAAATGGACGAAGTTATAACAAAACGCATTTAAAAATTAAGTTTTCTTTATAAAACTTAGGGGACAAACGCAAAAGTTTATAATCAAATTCTGGACTCGTTACTTAATGAAATTTCAAACAAAAAGTGGTTTTGAAAACTAGGCTATGCCCTCTACAACTTTCATTATTTAAGTTTTGTCTAAAAATGTCGTTTAATATGTTAAAAACGTAGCCTAACTCAAGGGGGTCGCGACTAGGCTTAAGCAGAAAAACGATATTTTTGGTTAAGTGTTTTTCAAGTGACTTTTGCCTGACTTTGATCGCGCATTACAAACTCGTTACTTAGTGTTATGACAAAACAAAAATACTTTTGAAAACTAGGCCAGGTCTACTACCATTTGCCCTTTATAAGTTTAAGTCTTGCTGTGGCTAAGTTAGTTAAAAACGAGGGCAAAGTAAGGGTACGCGACCCATTCTGCCAACAGTATTAACTAGGCAGAAACATGGCAGCAGCACTAACTTAAGGTCACATTTGCGAGTTCGTTACTCCATATTATGGCAAACTAAAAGTACATTCACAAACTAGGCTAGGTCTACTACAATTCACTTTTTATAAGTTTATTGGGTCGAGGTCGTTATCGTGGTAAAAAAACGAGGCCAAAGTAGGGGGTGTCGAACCTTCGGTCAACAGTACTAACTTTGTGACATTAGTACTAACTTTGGGCCATGATTGCGAGTTTGTTTCTTAACCATTTTTGATGATTCAAATTTCTAAATGAAGCTCACTATGCTGACTATAAAACGCCCCCAATTCCTGCCCTTAATTCCAAATTTAAATGGGTCGAACCATGGTCTAAATTCAACCCAACAGGCCAGTTTCTATATACATAAAATAATGATTTTGAAAATTAGTTTCCCGTTTTGTTACAAAGTGTTAGAGGCTCAAACTTGACGTGAACACTACTCCTACACTATGATAACTTAAACTACAATTGCCTGGTGTATAAGTCCATTATTCCACGCATAGCCATGGTCTATGTTTTGTTAGTCACTTAGCAAGTTTTATTTAGGGTTTTACTATTTATTCTACATATGTCAGAAAGTGAACGAAAAGATATTATGTGTTTTGTTTTTAACAGATTTCAAGCACACTACTACGGGCATACGGATTGCATAATAAAGATAAGTAACAAGAAATGATTTGCTCACAAAAACTCAAAGATGAATGCGCGAAAAACTTGACCCGCGGAGATGATGAATACTCGACTTCCTTACGCTACATGTATACACGAACTAAACGCCCAAACTAATATTAAACCCGACTATTGCACCTCTATGAATGCGAACCCAAACGTTGATTTACTGCCTTGGTGTGGTCGACTCGCAAGAAAAACAAAACCAAGTAAACAAAACCAAGAAAACCTAGTTAGGGTTTTCTTTGAAGTTTTAGGGTTTATGGAGAAGTGATGGTGTGAGGTTTGTGTGTGTTGTATGAATGCCGAAACCACCAAGGATTTTTAAGGGCAAGAGGGAAATGGTGAAAGGAGTAGGGTTATGAACCTGGTGGTTTGAATTCTTTGTGCTTCCTTTTCCTGAGTTTTGCAAGAAGCAGGAAGTCCTCTTTTTATACTCAAATTGAAGTGCATGCAAAGTGTCCATCCTTGAGGTCACGTTCAATTGTTAATCCAATTAGGGTAAGGATTTCTTGAGACTTGTACATGGTCAAAGTATAGTAGAAAAAAGGTGAGTACTGTTGGATGTATGGAAGCAAAACCAAGAGGAGGAGCAGCCTAGTTCAACACGTGAGTTTGAGGGTTTTTATAAAAGAGAGGTTGGGCTTTATTTGTTGGATAAAAGAGTTACATTAGGGATGGATTTGTGTAGGGCCTTATCTTGTTTTAAAAATGCAGATCTTTGTGAAGTGGTATACACGAAATTTAGTCTAGTTTGTATAAGAGTGTGTGTATTAGTTTCTTATTTTATTTTTAATGTTTAAGAGTTTTATCATGTGCACCATTTTAAAACAAGTGTAGAAATGTTAGACTTGTTCATTTACTCTTTGAACTTACATGCTAGATGGTGGTAAAAAGGATTCGGATGACCTACATTTGATTTTTGATTAGTTAGATCGAAAATGGTAACTCGTGTCCTATTCTAGTCATTTAGAAATCCTAGTTTAAATCTTACTTATTAGGGTTTAACTGGACGATTTATCATAAGAGTAAGTACGCAAATAAAAATGTTATAAATAGAGAGGAAATAGAATTATTGAAATCGTATTATGACCTGAAAACACGAGGTGTTATAATCTCGAATGTACAAAGTGTCAAATACTTAAAATCGACAACGAAAAACTCTAGGAGGAAGATTTTAAGTTAACTAAATTTGAAAAGAGTACACATTCTTTAAATGAAATGTTGAGTAATCAAAAACCCTCTGGAGATTAATTGGGTCTAGGGTTTAATTCATTTGAAGCATCAACAAGCGGGACTAAGTAAATAAAAATTGTGAAATCTCAAAAGGATACGTCCTCTGGTGGCGGTCCCCAAATTGCTGAGCGCGGCCCCCAAAGCAAATCAGGGACCACCTGTCTATTCATCAGAAAAAGAAAATTTTGTTATTTTTCAAAAATCCATTTTGGGTCCAAGACTAAAACATATAATGGTTAACAATGTAAAAATTCCCGTTGCTAGTGATAATGAAGTTGAACAATTTTATAAACCATTGTTAAAACCCGTTGTTAGATTTTATAAATCAAATCTTAGGTCAAAACTCTACCGCCTAGAGAATCAATAATCATTATCCTTGTTCTAAGGCATCACAACCAAAAAGAAATGTTGGTTGACAAAACCAACCTCATGGTTTTCTCGTAACTTGGAATAACCTCCAACCTCAAATTTACATGCCATGGGGAATGTGTCCTCTAGTTCCACATCCCAATCAAATGCATCAAATGCAAGGGATGTTTAGCACTAACAACTTTGGACCCATGAGATATTGGGGACCAAATGTTTGAGTTGTTGTCTTATATAAATAGATATGCCTTGGAGTCGACTTGGAACCCGATGAGTGGATAAAAGATAGTGGATGCTCTAAACACATGACGGGTAACCGAAAGCTCTTCTCAACCTACAAGGCATACAATGGAGGTAACGTCATTTTTGGTAGTAATCTTCGCGGTAACATCATTGGCAAAGGTACGATTTCTAATGACTCTCTCAATATAGATAATGTAGAACATGTAGATAACTTAAGATTTAACTTGCTAAGTGTAGGTCAAATATGTGATAATAAATGTAGAGTAACTTTCTCTAAACACGATAGTGAAATCACTAAGGACGGTAAGGTTATAGGTAGAGGTATTAGGAAGAAAGGCTTATATGTGATGAAATTAGGAAATAAGCCGAAAGACAAAATTTGTCTTGCAACGATTGATGAAAACTCCACTTTGTGGCATAGGAGATTAGGTCACGCTAATATGCGTCTCATTCAATCGTTAGCCTCTAAGGAACTAGTTAGAAATTTACCTAAGCTTAAGTTTGATCAACACTTTTGTGATGCTTGTAAAATTAGAAAACAAGCTCACGCTAGTCACAAAGCTAAGAATGCAGTCTCAACGACTAGATGCTTAGAACTTCTCCATATTGATCTCTTCTGTCCATCTGCCATACGGAGTTACGATGGAAATCTCTACACCTTAGTAATAGTAAACGACTATTCTAGTTACACTTGGACAAGATTCCTTAAAACTAAAAACAAAGCCTTCGATCAATTTGAAATATTTAGTAGGAAAATACAAAACCAATTAGGATGTTC